>PVKN010042772.1:0-10341 GCA_004027915.1 Capromys pilorides | reverse complement strand
CCTGTAGTTCTCTTTTTTAGTTGCATCTCTCTGGTTTTGGTATCAGTGTAATACTTGCCTCTAGGAATGATTTTAGAAGGATTGCTTCCTTTTTGATTTCATTGAAGAGTTTGAGGAGTACTGGGGTTATGTCTTCTATAAATTTCTTGTAGAATTCAGCAATGAATCCATCAGGTCTTGGACTTTTCTTTGTTGGTAGGCTTATTATATTTAGTGTTTCATTGGCTCTTATTGGGTTATTGAGAATTCTTATATCTTCTTGATTCAATTTTTGGTAATTTGTACTCTTCTAGGAATCTGTCCATTTCCTCTGTGTCTTCAATTCTGTGAGAGTAAAGATTCTCAAAGTAGCTGTTTATGATCCTCTGACTCTCTGCTGGGTCTGTAGTAATTTCACTGTTTTCATTTCTTATTGCTTGAATTTGAGTCCTTTCTTTCCTCTTTTTGATGAGGTTAGCTAGGGTCGTATCAATTTTATTTAATCTTTGAAAGAACCAGTTTTTTGATTCATTAATTCTTTATATTGTTTTCTTTGTCTCAATTGAATTAATTTGTGCTCTAATCTTTATAATTTCCTCCTGCCTTTGGGCTTTGGATTTCGTTTGTTCTTCCATTTGTAGTCCCTTTAGGTGCTGCATGAGAGTATTAATTTGTTCCTGTTGTTTTCTTAATGTGTGAGTTCAGAGCTATAAATTTCTGTCTAAGAATTGCTTTCATTGCATCCCATAAATACTGGTAGGTTGTGTTTGAATTTTCATTAAATTCTAGATATTGTTTAATTTCTTGTTTAATTTCATCTGTAACCCACTTGTTCCTGAGGAGAGTTTTGTTTAATTTCCACGTATTTTGGAGTTCTTACCATTTCTTTGGCCATTTATTTCCAATTTCATTGCACTGTGGTTATAAATAATATGCATGGGATAATTTCTGTTTTCTTGCATAACTTAAGCATGACCTGTGGACTAATATGTGGTCTATTTTAGAAAATGTCCTGTGTGCAGCTGAAAAAAATGTGTATTCTGAAGTTGTTGGGTGGAACACTGTGTGTATGTCTACTAAGTCCAGTTGTTCCAAATTCTGTTTCAGTTCTGCTACTTCTTTGCTAATTTTTTGTTTGCTTAACCTATCCTTTTCAGATAGGGGGGGTGTTAAGGTCTCCTGTTAAGATTGTGGCATTGGATATTAGATTTTTCATGTCCATTAAGGTTTGTCTTCTATAACTTGCTGCTCCTGTGTTGGGTGCATACATATTTATGAGTGTTACCTCTTCATCTTGAATTTTTCCCCTGACTAGTATGTAGTGGCCTTCTTTGTTACGTTTGATCAATTTTGGTTTGAAGTTTAGACTGTCTGCAAACAGAATTTCTACCCCTGCTTTTTTTTTTTGAGGTTCTCGAGCATGTAGTATTGTTTTCCATCCTTTCACTTTTAGTCTATGAGTTTCTTTATGAGTTAAGTGCGTTTCTTATATACAGCATATTATTGGGTTTTGTTTCCTTATCCACTTTGCCAGTCTACTCCTTTTAATTGGAGAATTGAATCCATTTACATTGATGGTTATAATTAAAATGTATTGTCTTATGATTGACATGACTTTTATTTACTACTGTTTACCACTTTTTCTCCTATGTGTAATTGGTTGCCCTATTTGGTGGGATCTTTCTGTTCTCATTTGTTGAGTTCAGATTGTTTTGGGCCCTCTCTAAAATATTTGTTAGTATACTGTGTAGTGTTGTCTTTGATGTCATGAAATTCTTTAGTTGTTCCTTGTCGTGGAAGTAGTTCACTTCTCCCTCATACTTGAAAGACAGTTTTGCTGGTTAGAGCAGTCTGGGCTAAAATTTGTTTTCATGGAGGACTTGAAGCACTCTGCCCCATGCTCTTCTTGATTTCATGGTTTGTGAAGAGAAATCTGCCTTTATTCTCATAGGTTTTCCTTTAAATGTGATCTGTTTCTTTTCTCTAGCAGCTTTTAGTATGTTATTCTTCTGCTGGATTTCTGGGATCTTGATTATTGTATGTCTTGATGTGTTTTTAGTTGGGTTGATGTTATATGGCATTCTGTATGCTTCAGTTACCAGAATATCTGATTGTTTTCTCATATTTGGGAAGTTTTCTGCTATTACTTCTGCCCATATTCTTTTTATGTCATTTGTATTAACTTGTTCTTTTTCATTGACTCCTATTAATCTCACGTTGTTCATTCTTGCATCATCTTGCAGTTATTGATTTATTTTTTCCTGCATCCTGGTTGTTTTTAAGAGATCCTTTCTTGCCTTTTCACTAGCTGCGAGTCTGTCTTCAAGATCTGAGATTCTATCTTCACTTTCGTTCATATGGTTGTGCCAGCTTGTGATTGAGATTTTATTTTCCTGTATATCTCTTTGAAACTGTTTCATGCGATCTATTTCTTTCTTATATTGCTCAATCAGGGAATCCATAATTTTTCTATTCTCTAATTTTTTATCAATGTCTTCTTTAATATTACTTAAGTCTTTCATTATAGTTATTCTTTCTGTCTTTAGTTCAGAGATTATTTCTGCTCTGTTCTCCTTTTTACCTTTTTGCATTTATTCCCCTACTTTAGATGCTATTAATTTAGACATTTTTTTTTTCTTCAGGGGTTATTTCTGTTATGGTTTGCTCTATACATTTCTGCGATTGTTTTTCCACTTCAGATTCTATTCATGCATTTCTTTTTTTATTTCAGATGTTATCTGTGATCTGAGTTGCTCTACATGTTTCTGTAGTTGTCCGTCTACCTCAGATGCAGAGTTTTTGGCTACATGATTCCCGTTTTCTTCCATGGTATTGTCTTCTGTATTTGATTTGGGTGGGCTTGGGCCCTGTGACTGCATCTTACTGCTTGTCATTATCATTTTGTGTGGCAGTGATCTCAATGCTTTGGTGAAGTTATACTGTTAGTGCCTATGGGAGTTTGTTCTGGATCCACCAAACTTGTTCTCCTCCAGTCGTGCCAGGCTGCAAGTTGGAGCTTGGGCCACTGGCTGCTGTAAGGCCCTGTGCATCAGGACTGAGTGTGGAGTCATAGCTCTGGAGTTGAGGAGTCTGAGGATGGATGCAGGCTGAGGGTCCGTACCAGGCAGGTGCAGGCAGGCCAGATGGGATGGTGGATGGGTTCAGGACTGGAGCTCAGGCAGGAAGAACCGGGGGATGGAAGTGGGCCAAGAATCCTTACCCAGCAAGTGTGCAGGCCAGACCGGATAGTGGATGGGTTCAGGACTGGAGCTCAAGCAGGAAGAGCTGGGAGATTGAGGTGGGCTGAGGGTCCTTACTTGTCAGGCGCATGGGCCAGCCCAATGGTGGATGGGTTTGTGACTGGAGCTTAGGTGGGAAGGAAGCACTGGGAGATGGAGACGGGCTGGGGCTCCTTACCTGGCAGCTGTGCAGGGCACAGTGGATGGCGGATGCGTTTGGGACTGGAGCTCAGGCAGAAAGAGCTGCCATCATACCTTTCTAATCTAAAATATGAAGCAGTGTTCAGCAGAACACAACACCATTGCTTGTTTCTCAATACAACTGAAAATCTGTTTGGGACTCCTTTCTGGTGGAGCTCCCTGACACCTCCATGAAGATACTGTTTCTCAGGATTTCCTGGCCTGAACTTGGCCGATGTTGCACAGAGACTCAGTTGTGCAACATCGAGTAAGAAAGCTGAAGAGATATGAAACTGAAAGGAGTGCTCAGTATGCAGTCAAAGGGGCTTTCTATGCCTTTGGAAGTTTCTTTTCTGTTTGTTTGCCTTGCCCAGTAGTCTCATTCTGTTGGGGTTCAAGGAGTTATAGTCCTGTTATCTCTTTCTAGAATGTCCTTTAGGATATTCTGGAGTGCTTGTTGGGTGGTCATGACATTTTTCAGGTGTTCTTTGTCGTGGAAGTACCTTATTTCTCCAATCTTGAAAGATCGTTCTGTGGGCTATATCAATCTGGGTTAGAGATTGTTTTCTTTTAGGGCTTGAAGTACCTCAAGCTGTCCTTGAATGAGTTGTGTTAAGTATGCTGTGATTCTAATGGGCTTTCCTTTAGAGGTGATTTATTTTTTTAACTGTTTTTTAAACTTTATTTATTTACACTATGGCTGGCTCAGCCTGCCCTAGGGGTGGGGCTGATGCAGCATGTGGTACTGGGATAGAACCATGGTCCCTGCGGTTGCCTAAGCTTGCCTAAGCAGGTGCTTTAGACCACTGAGCTATCTCGCTGGCCCTGTTTCTTTTCTCTTAACAGATTTTAATACTGTGTTTTGGTATTGAATTTCAGGAATCTTGACTATTGTATATCTTGATGTAGATTGTTTTTTGATCATGGCTAACTGGAGTTTTATATGCTTCTCTTGTCTGTATGTCAAGTTCTTTTTCTTTGCTTGGTGAGTTTTCTGCCATTAGTTGGGAACAGTTTTTTTTTTAATGCTATTTGTACTATCTCCTATTTTTTAATTGACTTTGATCAATCTTACATTATTTTCCTTTGCATCATCTAGTAGCTGTCATATTGATTGATTTTTGTGTGATCCCTTGCTATTTTTAAGAAATATTCTCATGGTCTTTAACTACAAACCTATCTTCTATATATGATATTGCGTCCTCACATTTGCTGATTCTACTGCATATACTTGCAGTGGAATTTTTTGTCTTGGTTATCTGTGTGAATCTATTTCATGGATTCCATTTCTTTCCATCTTGTATGTTCATAGTTTCCATAATTTTCTTAAGCTCCTCTAACTTTTTTTTTTCATCCATATCTTCATTTTGGCCACCATCTCTGTAGTTATCAGAGAAGTTATGTCTGATTTCAGTTTTTCTAGAGCTTCATTCATGTACTTTGTTATATCTGCTGTTACCACTTCTATGTATTCCAGAAGAGTGAGTTTTGAATAGTTTCACTTCATTGCCTCCTGGGATTGCCTTTGATGAGCTTGAAGTCTGAGGTTGCATCTTGCTTATGTGTCTTGTCATTTTCTATTTTCTTGCTTAATTACTGAGTTGTTTGTGATTTGCTTATGGCTGGTAGCTTTATTGCTAGTCTTTAGAGCCCTTAGGAAATGACTACTTCTCAGAGATGTCTTTCAGGTGTAGCTGTGTTTTGTGTTTTGAGTCTGTTGCAAGATCCTACCTCTTCAATTTATTGGGGATGAGAATTTGCTGCTCATTTGGCCTAGCTGGTTATTCTTTTTCTTTTTTTTGGGCGGGGGAGGGGAGTATCACTTTGCCTTTCATATTTCCCATATTCCTAGGCTTTTGTTTTAAACAGTGTTGAGACTTGGGAACCTTATGTACACTTTGTGTTTCTTCACAATTTACAATTATACATCACAATCCTAGCAATGAGAGCATCTATTGCAGTGAATAACAAAAGTAATGGGAAAGATACCAGGAATATTTGATGGCTATGGAAGTTCAGATGAGATTTCGTGAACACTTCCCACAAATCAAGTTGTGCTATGAGCCTTCCACATTGCACCACAAATTGGCTTCCATGAACAGTACCATAAAGCTAGTACCTTGTCCTGTTTAGCAGTGGTTTCAAGTAGAAAGTGAGTTCTCACTTTGTCAATGTTTGACACCAGAAGGGAGTCCTATGTGGGTGTGGCATCAGAAGGGTACACATACTCTTGGGTACATGTGCTCCAGTGAATCCAGGTCCCTGGCAATCCCAGTGCTGAAGTGGTCTGAAGAAGACTGAAGATCATGAGCAGCAGTGTTTGAAAGTCTCTGGGCATTTGAGGTTCTTCCAGAAACATTAGCATCCAAAGGCAATGATAGCATCAGCTGCAGAAAGGATCTGTTTTCCTTTCAATTGCTTGTTAGTTTGAATTTGTTGAAATCCTAACTCCCAAGGTGATGGGGCTGATAATCTCTTGTAAACATATACTCATAAAAAAGCAAATAGTTGTAGAATGACTTCAGTTGACTTGAAAAATAAGAAAACATGACCAGGGAGACAGCTCAGTGGCATAAACACCTTCCTGGCAAGTGCAAAGACCTGAGTTGGATACCTCTTGCTCCGGAGCTGATGCCACAGCCACCAGGGCTTGTCCTGGAGTCCTCGCTGGGCTCTTTTTCAGGCTTCTGGCCAGTCAGGGTGCCGGGCTGCAGGCAGGTCCCATGGAGCAGGGAATGGGGTTCAGGTCACATGCCAGTGGGGTCAGGAGCCCTAGCCTGTCATTCTTTGGCACTGGCCTGTAGTATTGTTTATCACCTTTAGACAATCTCAGTCTTGGCATACTAGGAAGAACGACTTGTAGAACAATTGTAGTCAAGGTTTGCAAGGGAATAGATTTACACACAGGACACAATTCTAGGATTATTTTATAACATTTATTCAAAAAGTCAAATGCAAAGGAGCACAAGAGATCTGTCCACATGCTAGAGACACAAAGATTATAGCTGATGGCCTGGATCCCATGGTAGTGTCCTGCATGAGACCATCTGAAGACCTAGAGCCCATGGCAATGTCCTCCACAACTCCAGCTAGCAGCTTAGAGCCCACAACAATGTCTCATGCAAGTCTCTGTCAGGGATCTGCATTGGAAAGGCCCACAGGTCAGTTTTGGAAACTAATGGTCTTTACCAACACGATAAAGGATCTTTGTCAGCAAGCTGAGGGATCTATTCCAGTGCCAGGAAGTGATGCTCCACATAAGGACCAAAGTTCCCTCCCCAAAACAGCAGCCATTCTCAGTGACAGTGAGGACCTGAGTTCCTTTGATGATGAGAACAGCTAAGTTCATATCTGGAAAATCAGCATGACAAGCTTGTCCAGCAGCAGCATATCATCTTTGCCTCCAGTTCTCTATTCTGTTGACCACAATCCTCAGGTGACTCTTCCATGCTCAGAACCGTGCTGACTCAGTTCAGCTGGGCATTACAAGTTGACCATTAGTTAATCCACAACAATTATGTCCTTTGACTAACATGATACTGTCACCAATAGTGCTAGCATCAAATAGCTTAGAAAGTGACAACCTGTAGTAGCTACCACTTTTAACCATATGAACTGGATCCATATGAACTGGATTTGTGATTGTATAAAATCTAAAACAAACCAGAAAATTATACACTGTGAATATGCCCTCAGTATGATAATTATGCCTCCATGGAAGAAAAGTTAAAAGGGCTGGGGAAATATAGGGAAATAGAAGAGGAGTTTATAGAAGCAAAGATGGAGGACAAAGGAAGATTATACAAAATTTGGGAAACTATTAAAAACCAGAGAGAAAAAGAGAAGGAAGAAATAACAGAACAGAGCAACAACAATAAAAAACAAAACAAACAAAAAAGCTAAGCAAGGTTGGGGACCACAAATTACAAATTGAGTCTAGAGGATGTCTAAGTCTGTCCTTGTCCTGCCCTTTGAGCCAGATAGGAACGAAGAAACTTCTCTGCAATGAGGAAACTCCTACTTCAGTCCACAGCTGAATCTCTGTGGCTGGTGATGCTGTGGTACTCAGTCAAGATATGACATGCTAAAGATGGCGAGGATCTTACAGAATATAGTAGCCATAGTAAAGTAAAATTTTCATCTGGGGAAACTACGGCTTCCTTATTGCCCCTTATTCTTGCAAGAATGCTTTGTTCCCTCTTTTGCAAGCCTCGCCTGCCTCACCACTTACCTAGCACCTCCAGCCACAATCCCTTCACAATTTCCCTCAGTGTGAATGTGATCTATAAATACCAAAGTTCTGCTTGCCTCATGGCCTCTTGTTCCTCATGCTCTAGCTGTGAATGTGTGGTTGATCTCCCAGTCACTCCCCATACTCTGGGCCAGGCACATAGGAGTCATTTTGTCTTTATCTTGAAGCCTGGCCTCCAACAGATGCACCTCTAGCTACAGTTGTAATGTTTTCATCTTCTATATTGATGCCCTTGAGGGCCTAGCCCTGTCTCACTGCCTATAATAGTTCTACCTAACTTTACTGTCTATAATAAAGCCACAAAAGCCATTCACTTGGAGAGACCAACTTACACTTTAAATGATTTCCTTGAAATAGTAGGTGATATTAATTGGCTCTGTATAGTTTAGGGATTCCTATTCACCAACTGACACACCTATATAATATTCCTTAGGGTGATCCTGATTTGTCTCCTCATATCTTAACTCTGAAAGTTGAGGAATGGGACAAGCAAAACAAGTTATTAAACAATGTTAACTGAATTATATAGATCCACAATTTCCTATTGAGCTATTTCTTTTTCCTACTGTGTAATATCTACTAGACTTACTGGAGAGTTGACTATTACATTAAAAATTTTACACTCTCCTGGTTTTTTTTTTGCAGGACTGGGGTTCGAACTCATGGCCTTGCACTTGCCAGGCAGGCACTTGTGCACCTAAGCTATCTCCCCAGCCCTACATTAAAAATTTTAGAATGACTCTTTTTGAGTCATGGAAGCTATAAAAACATCACACCTTATACTTAAATTCACATCTCTTATTATCATGGGTAGGGAGAATTATCAGGTTATAATCCTCGTATTATCAGGACCCCCATTCCTTAAAGGGAACTTGAACCTTGCCTCAACAGGCTGCGCAAATGTAATGTACACTAGCTGATTTTGCTGAGAAATCCTTGGATTTTGGCCTGCTGACAACCTCTAACACTTTTAAACTACAACTCTTTTTATCCTTTCTAAGGTTGTTTAGCCTGAATTCATTTCACAGGCACGTACTGTGTTTATTGGTGGCTCTGGCTGCACCGTTAAGCTAACAAGGGAAAATTTTTCCTCCACCCAAAAAGCAGAATTAGGTGCAATCATACTGGTTTCATGAACATTTCCTCAAAAACTTTAAAATACAAGGCCTGGCCAGATAGCTCAGCAAACTAAAGTGCCTGCTTAGGCAAAGCACAGCGACTGGGGTCCGATCCCTGGCATCACAAGCCATGCCAGCCCCACCCCTGGGGCATGCTGAGATGGCAAATGAGACTGGGTGAGATGATATGTGCCTGTCATCCCAGTGCTTGGGAGGCTGAAAACAGGAGAATCATTATGAGTCTGATCTACATAGTGAGACCCTGTAGACTTTGTACTACGTACATAAAAAAACCTTTAAAATACAATTTCAGACCCTTAATATCCTGTGAATCGAAACTGCTCATGACAACCCCACTACTGTGCCCCATCTATTTCTGCTCTTTATGCAATTACAGTGATTAATACATGCACACTCCCATCCTCTCTTTAGCACTCACCTCTGCTTCCAATCTGGACCCTCTGGACTTATTTCTGAAGGAAATGAAGCCTTTGATGCTCTGATAATGTTCTCTACTTTCAATGAGGCCCATCTTTCTCATAACCTTTTACATTAAAACTGGTGAGCATGGGGCTGGGAAGATAGCTCAGGGGCACAAGTGCCTGCCTGGCAAGCGCAAGGTCCTGAGTTTGATCCCTGGTTTGACAAAAACAAACAAACAAACAAAACAAAAACAAAGCGGTGAGTGCTTTGCAGAGATTTTGCTTTATATAAGGTCCAAGCTCAACAAATTACTCAACAGTCACTCCTTTCTGCTGTCTGCTCTTTGCTGTTGCCATGAAGCGTTGCTCTATCATGTGCCACTCTGCCTTGGAGTCAGCTGAGTATGGACTGAAACCTTCACTGACTAAAAATTTTGAAAGGCTTGTCTTCTGAAGATGCACAGGGCAGAAAAGGAGATGGAGAAAACTCTGGAGTTCCTGTTGTTGCTTCTTTGTCTGTTCCAACTCCCATCTATCAGATGAACAGTGAACAGTACATTGCCATTGCCCCAAATGGCAATTTACATTTGGCCAGTCCAGGGACAGATGGTATACAGGGACTTCAGACATTAACCAGGACCAGTTCCTTCAGTACTCAGCAAGGTACGGTTCTCCAGTATGCACAGAGGTATTATACACTACAATGATGACGTCTCTGGTAACTCTTATCATCTCAGACGGCCAAGACAGATGACCCCCAACTGAAGAGAGAAATATGGTTAATGGGAAATAAAAAAGAGAATGCTTCAGAAAGAAGGAAAAATATGTGAAATGCCTAGAAAATCAAGTTGTAGTCCTAGGAAAATCAAAGTAAAACTGTAATAGAAGAGTTAAAAACTTTGAAGGGTCTTTATTCTCATAAAAGTGTTTGATTCTTCAAAAAGAGTATTTTTGTGGACTTGTTTAAAAAATCAGATTTTTTTGTAGTGGAGTTTTGTAAATTAAAAGGTCAAAAGTGAAGCTTAATTTCTATATATACATTATAAATGTCTTATTCAGGAGATTTGGTGACAGGATACCATGGAAATGGACGTCAAGGGGGCTACTGGCACAACTGGAAGCTTTATAGAAATTAAACAGAACAAGCAAGA
>PVKN010042771.1:0-10342 GCA_004027915.1 Capromys pilorides | reverse complement strand
GGAACAGTGGGACAGACAGATATCAGCCAGGATTGAAGTTGGCCTCAAATAACTGGCAGAGCATATCATCGACTGCCAACTGTTTGGGATTTGGTGTCTTGACTGTCATGCTTGTTTGTTTGTTTGTTTTTACAATATGCATAGTTTGGTATTTATTTGCAAGATCAGCTTAAAAGCAACATTCAAACAATCCGGTTAGCAGGTTCCAGTACATCTAAGTTTTTATATCCTTAGCAGAAACTATCACACAAATAAATGGCTTTTTCTTAAAGGAACTTTCAAGCATAGTAATGTCAAGTGAGTTGACTGTCATGTTTATCTCTTCAATTATAGTCCACATCATCCAAAAAAGAACAAAAAAAAAAAAAAGTAAGCAAAGATATTCCCAAGGACTTAACTGTGCATGTATTTAACTAATATGTGAGAATATATTCTCATGATGTGGCATGTTGTAGTAAAATGTTGTAGAATATTTAGTATCATAGTCAGGTATTCATAAGTAGTAAGTAAAACAGAAAAGTGAAAAAGTACAAAGTTATATTTTAATGAATGCTATTCTGAAACAACCAAAAGCATTAGAGTGGTTAAGAGTCAAGATTTGTAGATATCACACCGAAGTTTAATTAGTTCTGGTGCCACTTGCTTGCTACAAAGCTTAGTGACACTCACACTCTGTTATTTACAAAATATGATAATCAAATCCTTACCTGTTGGGGGGGGCTAAAGAATAAATGAAAAATCATATTAAGCACATGAGTTCCCCATAACTGTTAGCTTCAAATAACTGGTAGGACTAGGTGATGAAATATCAGTAATCTTTACCCATCATTTCTAAAGTTTCTGCAACATGATGTACTTTAGGAATAAAGGGAAGACGATGCCAGTCCTTGCAAGTATCTGTCTGGGGACACAACAGGGGGGCCTGGCTCACCTTGGTCTGGTAGAATGCCTCAGCCTCATCCTTGCTCCTCTGTAGGATGAGCTCATACTCAGTCTGCACTGCTTGGATGATGCTGTCCAGGTCCAGGGTGCGGTTATTATCCATGGATAGGATGACATTGGTGTTGCTGATGTGGGTCTGTACCTGGGACAGCTCCTGTGATACAGGGAACTTGGTTGGTTCCTTTCATTCCCCTCCCAGAGCTCTCAGTTTCCCCAAGGAAGCCAGAGGCCTGGGCCAGCAAGAGTCTTGGGAAAAGCCTGTAGACTGTGGGTAACAAGAGGGGATGTGAGAGTCCTAAGTACCTTAGGTAAAGGTAACAGGGCCCAGGCGTAAGCACCAAGGAGAAGAAAAGAGCTCCCACCATGTCTCTCCTGCATCCTCCATCCTGGCCTTATTCTCACCTAGCTGCTGGCAGCTGAGGCCGCCAGTGAGCTTACTAGCTCCTTGAAACTATAGGAGCTCTGAAGCAGCAGCAAAGACTCCAGCTGGAGAGCCACTCACATGACTAGCTGGGTGACCTAGCAAGTCATTTATCCTACTCTGTCTCCACTTCCTGTTCTGTAAAATGGAGCTGGCCTTCTCATAACGAGCACTCCTCTAACACAGCACATCCCCCATCAAACACAGGCATCAGGGTAAAGAGCACCCCGAGCCCCTGCAGTTTCTCCTCACCTCTTCTAAGACCCACACTGCCATCTGCAGAGTTCTCTGACGAACCCATGGGCTCTCTGCCATGGTGCATGTGCATGAACGTCCCTGGTTGGTTTCTGTGCTGTGTGTCCCAGTGTTAACATCATTTTCCAGACAGATTAGAAACCATGAAACAGAGAAAACTCCATCTCCTATCTTTGGATTCTCACTGACCCCATCTCCACTGCCCCCTACAGTTCTGCCCCTCAGTGTGTGCAGTATGACAGTGTCAGTCTGAGTTTTCTCCGCTGGCCCACACACCCTTGGGTCTCCCTGGTACAATACAACAAGTGTATCTGGGAGAAAGAGAGAGGGAGGAACTCTGAAAACTGGGGGTTGAGAGGATGACTCCAGACTCACAGAGCTGGGGACATGGGGGGATGAGTTTCTAGTGGGGAATGCTGGGCTCCAGGCCTCCTCTTTAAGTCCATACCCCTTGTGAGAAAAGAAAGGAATCTCTCCTAAGAGATGAACTCACCATTTCATATAAATATTTTAGAAAATTGAACTCCTCAAGCAGTGTGTCTGCTTTGGATTCCAGATCCATTTTCTTCATATAAGCAGCATCCAGATCCTAAAGAGCACACAAAGATGATGTGACATGTCACCCAGGAATCGCACGTCATGCTAGCTTGCTGGGTAGCCCAGAAAAATGACAAAGCCTCCCCAGACTTATATCCTGTCCTATGAAAGCCAATACTCAATCTCAGTCAAATCAAAAACCTATAAACCCTGACTACCCTGGCCAGAAGGAGGCATGCCTCTGTCAGCTGCACACTGAGCACCCAGGACATTCCCACACCCAAGGGCACATAGAACTGACCCTTAAAACCTGCCGGTTCATTTAGCGTCACTTTAAGAAGCCTGGAGAGATGCGAACAAGATGATTGCTGCAGAATCCTAGCAACATCCATTTCGGATTTTCTTCTCCTTCAGTGTAAGAGCCCCATACTGAGCAACACCCATCAAGATATCCCCAGAAGTCACACTGTCCATGCCACCAAACATCCAGCAGGGGTATCCCACTTACCCAGTCCCTTGTGTCCATAGTCCTACTTGAGAATTACCCATTTCTTTACCTTCTTCAGAACCACAAAGTCATTCTCAGTGTTGGTCCTCTTGCTGACTTCTTCCTCATACCTAGGAGACGCAAAGAGCACAGATAGGTAAAGGGCTGACCTTGGCTCTCTGAGGAGTCTGCTCACTGTGAAAAGCCCTGGATTCCCCAGACCTCGCTGCCCTGGACTCAGAAGCCCCAGCTCACGACAGTCATTGGCTGCTGCCCCCCGTCAGGGCCTGGTGCTCACACCTCTGAGTTCTGAAGCTGTATCTCGGTTCCCCAAGCCAACAGAGACAACAAGAATCCAGGTAAGAAAACCAGAGGTACATAGAAAGCCCCCAAAATGCCCATTTTTATTCTGATGTTTTACCTTTACAAATACATAGAACTCAGTCATGTTTTTCTCCATTAAAAACATACAGTAACCACCACTTTTGTTAAATTGTGTAAGAGAAAAAGCTGCATCTGCAATTCTGCCCCCAAGCATGTGCAGTGTGACAGTGTGAGTTTGATTTTTCACTGCTGGTTCACACATCCGTGGGTCTCCCTGGCACAGTACAAGTGTATCCAGGAGCTAGAGAGGAGAAATCACTGAGTCATCTACACAATTGCTCAGGAACAGCTGATCTTAAGCTTGATGACTCCTGCAACCCCTACCATTATTATTAACAGCTGGCACTTAGTGAGGGCTTGGTATGTGCAGAGACTGTACAAAGAACTTGCCAAGCATAATTTCATCTAAACCAGTCCTTCTCAAAGTTTTGTCCCCAATGCACCAGCATCAGCACCACTTGGTAACATGTTAAAAATGCAAATGCTCTGACCCCATCCCAGACCTGCTAAAGCAAAATCTCTAGGGGTGGAGCTTAGTAATCTGATTTTAGCAAGCTAATGCATGCCCAGGTTTGAGAACCCTAGACCTATCTGTCACAATAAACCATCAAGGAAGTCATTATCCTCACTTTAATGTGAGAACCAAAGGCACAAAAGAAATCATTAGCAGCTAATGGCAGAGTGGCAAAGCCTATTTGGCTCTGATGTCCACAAAAGCTATCCTGCCCCTCCCAACTCAGTATGATTGACAGCTCCAACATACCAGGGCACCCTCCCCTGTACAATGGTGCCCCCTGCACTGTGCAGTGCACAGCCCACACAGCTGCACAAGAACAATGCTGCAGAACCCTTTGTGAGCTCATCCCCAGCTGCATCGTTTCCCAACCCCTTTAGTCTACAGGCCTCACTTGCTCTTGTAGTCCTCCACAGCATCCTCCATGCTCCTCATCTCTGAGGCTTTGCGCATCTGCTCAGTGTTAAGAAAATCCTTTCTCCTCTGCAGCCCACTGATGTAGGTCTCAAATATTTCTTCCATGTTGTTGATCCTTGTTGAGGTGTCCACCTGCTGCAGCAGCTCCCATTTTGTTTGTAGCACCTGGTTCTGCTGCTCCAGGAATCTCACCTAATAGCAAGGCCCACCCCCAGGCAGTGGGTCAGGGCAACTCTACAGGAAGGGCAGTCAGTAACCCCATTGCAGGCTCAGATCCCAAAGAATTAGGCTGAGCCTTCTAGGGATCAGACAGCTTCTCCTTTCCTGAGGTCAAACAAACAGAAAACCATGTGGTTTCTGGTGGTGACCAATGGCTACAGGTCAACTTGCCTAAAATTAACACTGAGCTCATTCTGGTTTTAAAGACACATCACTTCCAGTGAGTGCCACATTTCATTCAGCTATGAACATTTGCATCATAGAGTTGTCACCTCTGCATTCCATTTACCCATGCTAACTTAAGAAAATGGTGTTCCTGAACCTGAGAAACAGTGAAAAACCAGTTTCTTTCTCTCTGTAGTTGACTGAGGACAGAAGGAAATAAGGAGAGAGGAGCCACAATTTGGCTTGGAATAATAAAACTGATTCCTGAGCAAGTTTCCCTGGGTGCTCCCTACAGCACTACCACCTCTTCTGACTGCCAGTATGTAACCTATGTAAGTGTGCATGTAGTCTAGATAGGAAGTTTTTAAATAGTCTCTCTTTTTTTAATTATGTAATACACTCAACTGAGGGCTGGCCAAATAGCTCAGCGGATTAAAATGCAGGAGGTTCATTTCCCAAGCCTGCTGCGCCGTCCCCACCCCCAGGGCACAGCACTTGAGACTGGGCATGGTGGTATGTGTCTGTAATCCCAGCTCTTGGGTGGCTGTAAACAGACAGATTACTACAAGTCAGATCTAGTAGTGAGACCCTGAATAGCTTATAGACCTTTCCCTAGCATACCAAAAAGAAAAAAAAAAAAAAAACCTCAAGTGATCCTTTGAGTTGTCATGAAGAATTTGGGAAATACTGGAGTTGCTCTTTCCTTAATAGCTCAGGAAATAGGGTATGGGTAACCCCCAGAATTTGCACAACCTCTTCTCCCAAAACTGAATACAAAGGTGAGATGCAGGGGCCAGAGGGGTGGCTGTCTGTGTAGACCAAATGCATGATCTTGGTGCTTTACATAGTAATGACCAGTTTTTTACCTCTCCTCTGCCAGTTGCTAACAAATAAAGAAAGGCAGCCTCCCACCCCTGTGCTGAGGGAGATGGTGGCTCTGCCTCTGTGCTTCACTCGGGCACTGGTGTGTGTCTATACGTGCACTCCTACCCACACATGCACACATGCACACCCCCTCACACGTATACCTCCCTACAAACTCTAGCTCCCTCCTCTGGGAGCTATGCAAAGGAGCAAACCCAGTGCTTTGTACCATCAGAGCAGAACTCCACCTGCACACCTTCTAGTGAGACACCAGGGAGGACACCCAGCACCTCAGTCCCTGTGCTTACCCATCCAAGGTTCAGTCCTTGGGAATTCCTTTGGATCCTGATTCTAAGCTGGATAATATTTACGGAGAACACTGTTTCCCATAGCTCATTTTTGCTGGCTTTAACAAAGAGATTGGGCAATCAGCAATTTCTCACAAGCTTATCAACGCAACCTGAAATACTCCTGGGAGGAGTTTCGGGCACTGTATGTGACATGCCCAGAAAAAGCAGCTCAAAGCTTAGTCAAAGGCCTGTGCTTAGTGGCATCGACATTGTGTGGATCAAAGAAAGAATCTCGTAGCAGCATGTGTGCAGTAGAGGTCACATCATATAGGGCCGAGTAGGAGCCTGGCTTTTCTCCAAATGACACAAGAGGCCTGCAGGGGACTTAAAGGGGAGAGCTATGAGCTCTGCTGCACTGTTAAGAAAAGGCTGTACAGGGTGAGGGGGAAAAACAAGAAGACCAATTCAGAGACCAGGGTCAGTCAGCACCTCTGTAACTGAAGCCTTCTCTCCATGCCAGAGCCCACCTGGCTGTGCACTGTCTGCTCTTGGTCATCACAGCTCTGGTCTTAGGGAGGGTCCAGAAGCTGAAGCCCTCTGCCCACCATTGCAGGCCATAAAACCAGACAGATACTCTGTTAACAGTAGGAACCATACTCAAATGGGAATCTCAGATCAGTAGCCAGAGCCTCTGCGGTTCTGGCTACCACGATCATCCCACTGGTTTCTCCCTGTTCCTCCCTGCCTCCTCCTTGACCACTTGCAGTACCTCCTTCTCCTTTACCATCACCTTCACCTTCTTTCTTGTTCTGGTCAAACCCTCTCAGTCTGTGCCTGTGTCTGAAGTGTGGTATTCAGCCAAATTTCCATTTCCGAGTCACCAGCAGTAGCCTGAAGCACTGTGCTTTGTGGAGCTACCTTTCCACCTCCTCTAGACCTAATACTACTCCTCCTCTGGGTCGCACACTCTGTCCAGTCTCCAGTATTTTCCCTGATACCAGCAGTAGCCGCTACGCTTCCACCTCTGAGTGAAAGACAGGTCTAGAAGATCTTTAGCATGACTATTCTCCCACCTCTGCCTGGATATTTGGCACTCAACCAAATCTAATCTAAGGGCTAGCCTAGGAACTAATGAGAAGAGCTTCCACAGCTCCACTCGCCCCCTTTGTGGCCCTGGATGAGCTACAAGGAACTCAAATGCTGCCTTGTGTGTTACTGACCTTAGCTCTCAGCAGTACCCCAGGCACCTAGGTCTTGTATGCCTTGCCCAGACTGCTTTCCTGCCTGCTTCCAGAGCTTAGTCTCTACTTCTCCCCCTCTTCTTTCCATTATGCCATCTTCCCCAGGAATCTTCATCATCTGAAATTCCCAAGAGATGTTATACTTTCGTGTCTCTTTGTCCTTCTGTCAGGAAATGCCCTCTTCCTGACAGAGCTATTTGACTCCTTTTCTACCTTCAAGACTCAGGTCAGACCAGGGCCTCAGAGAAGCTCTCCCACAGTACTGCAGGCAGAGCTTGTAGTGCTTTTCCTTTGAACTTTGTTGGCCCAGAGATCTCTATCCCTATTAACACATTTCTCATACACTTTTGTACTAATTCTCTTGCATTTAAGTGTGGAATTCCTTGTATCCTGTCACCCCTATAGTACCTAGCACAGTGACTGATATATAATAGATGCTTGGTAAATATTCATGGGCTGAATAGGTAGGTGAATTTATGAATATGTAGGTAGATGGATAGGTGTATAAGTGTGGATGGTGGAGGGTGTGTGTGTGTGTGTGTGTGTGTGTGTCTGTGTGTGTAAATAAGTTCACACAGTTGTGTGGATAGAAAGATGGATAGATATGTATGGTTGGGTAGATGGATGGATAGATGAATGAATGGATTATGTGAGTGGGTGGATGACAGATGAATGGATTTTGTGGATGGATGGATGGATGGATGGATGGATGGATGCATGGATGCATGGATGCATGGATGCATGGATGGATGTGTTCATATGAGTGGACAGTAAGATAAAGGAAAGGAGGGAAGGAGGAATATCTAATGTTGGCTAGATGAATGGATGGGTGTGTGCTGATGGGTAGGCACGTGGGTGGATAGGCATTGTGTGTGCATGTGTGTGTGTCTGTGTGTGTCTATGTGTGTGCTGAGAGGGAGGGAGAGACAGAGACAGAGACAGAGGAAGGAAAGGATGTGTAGGTAAATGCATAGATGGATAAATGTGTGACTGAGTGGATGGATGGACAAATGCATGGATATATGAAAAGTGAATATTGGTGAAGGAGCATAAGCTTATTACACTCTGTATCTATTGAGCATTTTCACACTCTTTATATGCTTTCCATCAAAGGGGAATAGAAAGGAAATCCTCCAACTAGCTTAGACAACTTCCTAAGGTCCCAGGGCATACATGTCTGTAAGTGACTGTCACCACCAAACTGAAGCAGCACAGTGGGGAGAAAGGTTTTGTGCCCAGAGACTATCTGCCCACAAGATACTCACCTTATCAATGAAGGAGGCAAACCTGTTGTTGAGAACCATGATCTGCTCCCTCTCCTGGGTCTTGATCCTTTGAA
The DNA here is from genome assembly GCA_004027915.1 of Capromys pilorides. NCBI lineage: Eukaryota > Metazoa > Chordata > Mammalia > Rodentia > Capromyidae > Capromys > Capromys pilorides. The sequence continues at coordinate 2,267 of PVKN010042771.1, read as the reverse complement.
TTTCAGGGTCCACCTCCAAGTGAAGTGGCTCAAGGAGGCTCTGGTTAATGGTCACCTCATGGATGCCACCCGGAGAAAATGAAGGACCCAAGCCTGCAGGCCCAAAACTAACAGCCCCTGCAGCCCCGAAACCCCCTCCTCCAAGACGACCACCTCCAAATCTCCCACCTGCAAAACCAGCACTGCCAAGACCATGACCCTCAAACCTTCTGGACACTCCAAATCCTTCTCCTGCTCCCCTACTGTGGTGGAAATCACTGGCATTTCTCCCCACCAGGCCAGAGGAGACAGTTTTACTGCCACCCAGATTGAAAAGACTCCTAGAGCCAAACCCTCTTTCATAGCCCCCATAGTCACCAGAACCAGACCTCCCCCAGGCCTGATTTGAAGACCCCACAGCCCAACTTCCACCACCAAAGCCTGAGGAAGACCTATTGATATAGGCCCGCCTGCTCCTAGAGCTGAATGCAGATTGAGAACTAAAGCGGTGGCTCATGGTTGCTAAAGCAACCAGAGGCACAGACAAGCAAGAGTACAGCTGGAGGAAGGCAGAGACTGGGGAGGGAAGGAGCTGTGAGTCCTTTGGGAGAAACCTGGCTCAGTTCCTATATATACACACATCAGCTGGGCTGGGCCCCATCAGAATCCTGGGAGGGGAGTAGAGTGTTGAGTTGCCAGCCAGTGACACCTGCTTAAACCTTCACACCTGTGTGTTGCACATATTACATTGTAGATAAGCTTCCCCTACTTGATCATTTATCATTTATCACTTATCTCATACCACAGGGAGATCACAGGGCAGTAATCTCTCAGGATCTAGTTGCTGCACAGAGTCTCCCCAAATCACTAGCTGATGTCTTCCTAAGGAACTCCACCATTTACTGATTTGTTTGGGGAGTGCCTTGGAGACCTGGTGTGAAGCTAGAAGATGTCTGATTTCTGATTTCTGGTTTTTCATTTTCAACCTGATATATATATATATATATATATATATATATATATATATATGCATTTTTTCAGGACTTGGGTTCAAACTCATGACCTTGCACTTGACAGGCAGCCACTTGTGCCATAGAGCTATCTCTTCAGCCCTTTGTTATAGATAATATTTTTGTAAAATAAAATAAAATATTCTTTAAAGAAGATTTAAGGACCAAGGGTGTACAGAATATGTCCTAATTTTTCTTTTAGTTTTAGATTCAGCAACTATAAAATTGTTCTATTGTTAAAAACAACAATCATATCCTAAGTAGTTGCTCTTCAGTTTTGTACTTTATGGGGACTGACAATAAAGCATCCACGGGCCAGCAGTAGCATATGCCCACATTCTAGGAAGCACCAGCCCAGACAGCAGGCCTCAGGTAGAGCCAACAGAAAGTGTATTTAGAATCAAATGGCTGATGTCTCTTGACCATAATGCAATAATAATCTTTAAAGTTGAAAGAAAGAATAGAACCTGACCCTCCAGCCTCAGAATAAATGACTAAGTGAAGGTTTGCCCACATGGACACAATAGAACTGTAAAACACTTAGGGAAAATGTGAAGTGAAGGGATCCGAGCACCCAATAGATGTGTGTTGTGAACTCATAAAAATTAAGAGTGCAGAGAAGACAGGCTTAAAAATTGCAAGAATCTATTACAGATCATCAGAGGCTTTTTTGAGAATTTAAAATGCCCTTTTCGAGGCAGCACCAGACCCGCCAGGCAGCGCCAGACCCACCAGGCAGCGTCAGGCCCACCAGTGCCAGACTCGCCAGGTGAGGGTCCTCAGGCCCACCGCCAGCACAGCCTGTTGTCATCAGGCAGTGTCAGGCCCGCTAGCGCCAGGCCCACCACGTTAGACATCCTCTGGCCCAGCACCAGTGCAGCCTATCACCCAGTGCCAGACCCATCAGGTGAGTGAGACCCCCTTCCCCTGGCCTACAAGCACCTCAGCAGTTCCACAAGCCCGGTCTGAAGGAAAAACTCACGGGCACGCAGTCCTGCACTAAAGATCACAGCTACTCAGAATGATACAGACAAGGAGCAAAATGCAATCTCAGGTCCCGAGCCCACCTGAAACAAATACAGGAGTCACTACCATACAAGAAATTGGGAATCATGCAGCCAAAATCTCTGAATTCATGGCATCTGAAGTAAACAAACAAATGCAGAAATATATAGAGGATCTGGGATTGGAGGGAAGCTCTGAAGTTAAAAAAGACATCGTTGAAGTACTAGAGACTGAGGTTAAAAAGCAGCTGCAGAAAAAGCATAGAGGGAATGA
>PVKN010042770.1:0-10342 GCA_004027915.1 Capromys pilorides | reverse complement strand
GAGCACAGGATGTAGACATGATAATTCTTTTAATCATTGTTTGTACAAAACATTTTTTCTCATTGAACTAAGAGAAAGTAGTTATATACATAGTCCAGTACTCCATAATCATGATGGATTATTGGCAGAACTGGAAATGTTGGAAGCTGTTGATCATTATTACTTTTAATAAGAAATAACAACGTGACAGTTTCAAAACACATTAGTAGTACATTCCCAAAAATTGATACAGTACGTATTGTTGTCCTTATAGTAGTTATCCAGACCACAGGATGTAGACATGATAATTTTTCTATCATTATTATTACAAAAATTTCTTTTCATTGAAATAAGAGAAAGTAGTTATATACATAATCGCAGTGAGTTATTGGCAGAACTTGCAATGTTGGAAGCTGTTGATTTAAGCCTTTTATAGCTCAGCATACTAATCTAGTTTACTTTTAGTGGCTAGTGGTTGAACTTTTCTGCTGAGTGGTTAAGGGCAAGTTAAAGCAAGACCTGCATAACAAAACATGTAACTTTTATATCTCCTGAGGTCAATCAAATCCCCTCAGGATTTACTTTGAAACCATGTACAGTGTGCTTTGTAGAACTGTTGTCAGTGTCAGCCATCTAGATGAGTCACAGCCATTGCTTGACTACTTTGTTCTCTGTGAAAGCCTGAGAGAATGTTTTCTCTGTAGGTGACTCTCCTTGGGCACACTATACATCATCAGTCCCTTTCCTCCATGGCCCCATAATCTCCTTGAACAGAAAATTTAGGATACCCTTGAGTTATAGGATGTTACAGCACAGGTTCTCTTATGTCATGAGTCCTCACTGACCTTGAATGGCTAAAGCCAAAATATTGGCAATCCTTGTAGTCCTTCATGGAGTTTTAATGATAGAAATGATATAACCTGATAACTCTGATGAAGTGAGAATAGCATTCAGTGAGGTCAAGTTAATAATTGAATGTGGTTTGTGCATGCTTTTCTAAGAACCTGTGATGTATCAACAAGTTATTCCTTTTAAAGCATTCTACTTTTTTAATGTAAGCACCCTTTGCTTAATAAATATCATTTTTCCTGCCATTCCACAATGTTTGGTATGCTGTTTCAGTTTTAATTTGATGCAAGAAAAAAAATTTTTTTTGGTATCAGGAATTGAACTCAGGGGCCGGCAAGATGGTTTAGTGGTCTAAAGTGCCTGCTTAGGAAAACTCAGGCAACTGCAGGGACTGCAGTTCGATCCCCAACACCACATGCTGTGCCAGCCCCACCACCAGGGAAGGCTGAGCCAGCCATAAAATAAGTAAATAAAGAAACAAACAAACAAGCAAGCAAACAAATAAATAAAATAAAAATAAAAATTTAAAAAAAAAAATTAAAAAAAAAAAAAAAAGGAATTGAACTCAGGACCTTGTACTTGCCAGGAAGGCACCATGCTGACGAGCTACATCCCTGGCCTTGATGCAAGAAATTTTAAAGTTTTCCCTCTCACTTCTTCAGTGAATCACAGTTTGTTCAAAAATTTGTTGTTTAGTCTCTTTGTATAATTTCTAAATTTTTCTTTAAAAAAAAGTTTTCTTACCATTGATTTCCTGATTCATTCTGTTATCAGAAAAGATACAAGATATCATTGTAATCTTTTAGCATTTTTTAGGACTTTTTTTATGACTTAGTCTGTAGTGACTGAGGAAGCTCCATGCTTTGATGAAATGAGTGTGTATTCTGTATGTTCTATAGAGGTCTGTTAAATTCATTGGATCCATGATGCAGTTTAATTCTAAAGTTTCTTTGCTGGGCCAGCCAGATGGCTCAGTGGACTAAAGCACGGTGGCATAGGTTCAATCCAGTACATACCTGTAATTCCAGAACTTGGGAGGCTGAGAACAGGAGAATCACTATGAGCCTGATCTATGTAGTGAGACCCTATAGACTCTGTACTAAATACATTAAAAAAAAAACCTCTAAAGTTTCAGGGCTTGTTTTTTGAGTCAGTAGGGTTTAGGTATCTCTAACTATTAATGTATTAAGAGTCTTTCTCTTCCTTTAGGTCCATCAGTATTTGCTTTATAAATTTTGGCACCTCACCATTATGTAAATATAGATTTATACTTGTTATAGCTTCATGATGAATTTAGTCCTTGATAATTATAGGGTTACTTTCTTTGTCTTTTCTTACTGTTTGTGTCTAAAAGTAGATTTTGTCTGAGATATGAATGGCTAACTCTGCTTGTATTAACATTTAATTTAGCTGGAATATCATTTTACATCCTTTCACTTTCCATCCATGTGTGTCTTTATAGGTGCAACATTTCCTGTAGGTAGCATGTCGTTGGGTCTTAGTTTTTAATTCATTCACCCAGCCTGTATCTTTTAACTAGAGAGTTAAGGCCATTTACACTCAGGGTTACTAATGAAAGGTATGGATATGAGGGCTATAATTTTGTTTATTTTTTTCTGGTGGCTTTGGATATTCTTTGCTTGTTTTTATCTCACTTTGTGATTTGATGATTTACAACATCAACAATGTTGGAGCTTTTTACGTTCTCATTTGTGTGTCTAACCTTCTAGTAGATTTGTAATGTCACCCTCTATCTTGCTAGAAGTTTTTCATATCTAAGTGTAGGACTCCTGGAGCATCTTTTCTAAGGCAAATCTGTTGGTCATAAATTTCCTTAGTGTTTGCTTGTCTCAGGAAATCTTTACTTCTTTTACTTTGAAGAAAAACCTTGCCCCGTGCCATAATTTTGGTTGGCAGTTATTTTCTTCAGGATACAGGAACAACATTCCGTGGCTTTCTGGTGGCCTGGTTCCTGCTGAGAAACCTATTGCTAATTAATGGACTTGTCCTTCAAGTCGCTTAGCAATTTCCTCTTGCAGATGTTCAAACTCTCTGTCTTGTATTTTTGAGAGTCTGATTAAAATATATATACAGTGAGGATTTTGCTGGCCATGCTCTTCAGGACAAGTAAATCTCCTGTACCTGGAAGCCCATTCTTTATGGATATTTCCTGCTAATATTTCATTGTCTAGGTTTTCCTCTGCCCTTAACCTTCCTTTATGAACTCCCCTTTGAGTATGCCAGTGACTATATGTCTGACCTTTTGATGGTGTCCTGGGACATGTGTGCTTGCTCGACTCTTTCTTATTTCCAAAAATTTCTTTTTGAATGTGATACTTTAAAAGACCCATCCACAAGTTCCAATATTCTTTCTTCTACTTAACATAGATGGATGTTGAGAATTTCAATGGAAATTTTACCTGATTTACAGAACTCATTTTCAAGATTTTTAATTATTTTATTGGTGTATATTTGTGATGTATAATAACCATATTCATCCTGGGGAATTTGCATAGATACAGGCTGCCTCACATTATGCTTACTTCCCAGTGGGCTCTCCCCTTTTCCCCCTTACTCAAATTCCATTATCATCTCCACAGAGTCTTTCTTGTTGTGTCCTACCATCTCTAGTCCATTTTGCTCTTAAAATTAAATTTTATGTTTCTCATAGAGAAGAAACTATGTGATATTTAGCCTTATGTCGATGCTATTTCAGTTACCATAGTGGACACAAGATCCAGGAGTTTTCCTACAAATGACTCAAGTTTGTCTTTCTTTAAGGAAGGGCAGCACTCCATTGTGTATAAATATCACATTTTCTTTGTCCATACATGTGGTGGTGGACATATAGGCCACTTTCATTATACAGTTTTTGTCAGTTATGTTGTTATAAACAAAGTCTGATGTGTTTAATACTTTTGGGAAGATATACAGAAAACGTAGATCAAATAGAATTTCTATTTTTGTTGTTTTGATGAATGTCCATACTGATTTTCATAGTGTTTGCATCAATTTATATTCCCACCAGGTATGTGAAAGGGTTTTCTCCACGGCCTCACAGAAATTTGTGGGTTCTTTTCTTTTCCTCTCTTCTCTTCTCCTTTATTTTCTTTTTCTTTCTTTCTGTCTGTCTGTCTGTCTGTCTGTCTGTCTTTTTTGAGTCCCTACTGTCTTTTCAGTTAGAATCAATTATTTATCAATTATGTAATTTAATGCTTTTTGATTAATGTATTTTTTTTAGTAACAATGATATGTGGGCTGGGATATAGGTGAAAGAGAGTAAAAGGAAAAAAAAGTGGAAATAATAGTTTCTTTAGAAAGAAAGAATAAAAAAGAGTTAACATAAAATAAGAGATGTCTGGGCCAGCAAGATAGCTCAGTGGTCTAAAGCATCTGCTTAGGCAAGCTTAGGCAACTGCACCACATGCTGCGCCAGCCCCACCCTCAGGGCAGGCCATAACATAAATAAAAAGTTCAAAAAAAGAGATGACTGTTGATATAATTTTATATCTAAAATGGAGTATTGGTAGAGAGGGAATTTGTGAGGTTATATGTGTGGGTGAGAAAAACAACAGAGGAAAAAAATTACAGTTGAATACTAAGGAAGCTGAATGGTGAAAACTGATGAATATGCTGATAGAGAGCTTACTGTTAAATCTACTACATACAAGGGCCAGCCAAATAGTTCAGCAGATTAAAGTGCTTACAAGCAGGCACAGGGGCCGGGGGTTCAATTCCCAGGCCTGCTGTGCCAGCCCTGCCCCCGGGGTGTGCTCAGATGGCAATTGAGATTGGGCATGTAATCCAGCACTTGGGAGGCTGAAAACAGGAGAATCACTATGAGTCCAATCTGTGTAGTGAGACCCTGAACACCCTGTAGACCCTTCCTTCCTGTATTTTGGGTTTTCCTAGCTGATAACCCTGCCATACCTTATGCCCACAAATTAATGTTCTGTCTCAAGGCAAAAGCTATAGCAAAATGCTATTCTTAGCTATTAGTCCTATTCTCTGGATCAAGTAGGCTTCCTTTCTCTGTGACATTGTTACACTGCAATGGCCTTCCTCCTAACCCCTGTGACTGGCTCTTCTGTTGTCCAAGGAACACCTGTCCCTAACCTCTTATTCCTGGCCATCTGCAGCAACTTTCTTCACAAAGTAAGATGCAGTGTCCCATGCCCAAAGCTCTCCTCTACTATATCCCCAAGTGACTTGGAGATTTTAGCCCCTGCATGCATGTATTACAAGTGTTCATGGAGATGCAAGGCTTCATTGTATGTTCTTCAAGAGACAATGCACATCTCTGGGAATCAATATTCAGAATCAATATTTTCAAGCAAGATGCTTACTTGGTGTTATGGCTTGGCCTATTTCCCCCCCCCCCCCCAAGCCTCATGCAATCATTGTGGCAGGCTTCTAGGGATTGTGATTAATTCATCATCTAATGCTGGGATAGTGAGTATAAGTGCTACACCTGCCCTGGGGCAGACAGCCTCAATACAATGTAAGAAGGGAACAGAAGATCTCTAGCTACCATAGCTACTGATCCTCTCTTTGTTCTTTAGTGTCTTCTGCCAACATGCACTGCTGCTCTCTTCCGTATTCCTCTCTGTCTTGGAGCCAGTTGAGTATGGACTCAAACCTCCACTAACTGTGAGCTAACTAGACCTTTCCTTCCCTGATTTTGGGTATTAGCTATTTTGCCCCAACAATATGAGAAAAATAATTAAGACACTTGGGAAACCCTTAGAACAATGTCATGCTATTCTCTTTGAGTTGCTGCTTTTTCCAAGGGACTCTTCTCTGCAGCTCTCACTCATTCGGGCCATGTTTCCTGCAATAGCATTAGCCCCATTACTAACTCATGCCTTTATTATTCATATCACCATCATCATCACCACCACCACTACCATCACCATCACCATCATCATCATCATCATTGCCACCATCATCAACATCACCACCACCACCACCACCACCACCATCATCATCATCATCATCACTGCCACCATCATCAACATTACCACCACCATCATCATCACCATCATCATCATCATCATCATCATCATCATCATCATCACTGCTTCTGCCACATGCGTTTCCAGAATATTTTGGAAATATCTTATATCTTTGTTAATCCTTTACCACTTGTCCTCCTAGGCTTTTGAGAAGAGAAAGGACAAGGTATGTGCTTACCAAGACTAGTCTGGTGGTGTTCAGACGGACTAGGATCAGAGTGACCAGCCAATGAGATTTTCAGTGAGGTAGGCACCAATGGGGATAGAAAGGGCAAAACATAAATATGAAAGACATTTTTAAAAATATAAAATTATCATGATAAAAAGTAAATAAGGTAAAAAATATGCCAGTTATTTCTCTGAATAAGTAGAAAACAAAATAGAAAGACTATTGAGTAGAACACTTCCATAAACTTGAGAGCAAGTGTGTCCTATGAAAAGGATAGTCAGTGGCTCAAAGCGCCCCAAGCTTAGCTACACTGAAGTAAGTGCAGCGCTCCACAGGAGCATAGCTGGTACCCTCTCACTGAAAACTGATTAATGGCACATGTCTGCCATAAAATATGGAGAAAAAAGGCTGGACGGAATCCGCTGGAGCTGATGGCAGTCACAGGGGGAGAAACCTCTGAAAGTGATCAGAAGAACTGGTTTCCACATCACGAGCAGGATGACCCAGTTCTGAACCCGAGCCAAGTCATGTCATCTTCCTGAGTGCCAGTTTTCCCTCCTCTCTGCAGTGAGGTTAGGAGCACTGAGCTGTAATTTGGGGGCAGTGATGCTGGGGGCCAGAAAAGAAAACTAATGGGTGCTGAATGTAGTCTGCAGTAGGAAAGAAACAACAGTGTGCTAAAAAGAAATCTCCCCAAATCCCCAAGTCTCCCCACGTGAGAGTGTGTCCCACTGGAAAATGGAGCTGATCCACACTGATCCTGACTCTTGCTATGTGGGCCCAGGGTAGAGGAGGCTTTACAAGAGGCCGTTGGCCAGCAGGGGTCAGGTGGGTGGGTTCCGCCTCCTTTTGCACTTTGGGTTTCCATTTCATGTCTAGTCTCACAATCCAAGTTCAGTTGCATCCAGGAAGTCTTCTGTTTTCCTTATAGCTCTGTGCCTCGCCCTGAAGCACTGCTACCTTGAAGAAAGCAATCAGTTGAATGTTACAAAGCAGTGGTGTGGGTATCACACAAATAAGATTACAGGGCCCTCTCCCCTGCCTCCCAGGAGCTCAGAGTCTAACAATGGTGACATGAGCTATTCTGAGGCTGGGCAAGAAAGAAAATGTGGCAGACAGTTGAAGCAGAGACTGGCACCACAGTCTGTGTCTATCATACATGTCAAAACAAGGGTTTTTGTCACCCTGTGTTCCTCTGAGCTTCATTTACCCGTTATGCATCCTTATTTACTATCAGTGGTGCTAAATAGACGATTTGAATAGCACACATTGAGAAGTGTTTTCAAGCAGATCAAATAAGCCTTCCCACGGTGGTCATTAATTATATAATACTATATAAAACTCTAAAAACAATTACAGGTTATTCATGTTCATGTACTGTATGCCTCTACCATGATATTCCTTAAACATAAATTGGCAAAGAAATTACTGTAACATTTCATGTGCAAACATCATATTGTCTCCTTAGTGTGAGAACCTGAAAGAGAAAATCTGAAGAGTACAATCGACACTGAGTAAAGGGAATGAGCCAGCTCAAAAGGAAGGAATTACTGAGGTGAGGAGAAAGATAGGCAAAGGGGAGGGGAAAGAGATCTATCTGTATATATAGGCAGGGTGGTTTGGACAACTGTACTGTGGCTTTCTGCTGTTCTAGGAAAAGGAGCAGTTAATGCTTTTTTTTTTTTGTCTCCTGTTTTCCAATTCTTTGTCCTTCTTAATTTCTTATATATTTCTTCCTTTTTTATCTTCCAGTTTTACATGCATATATCTGGTAATATGAACAACTAATTTGAAGACAACACCATGCATTACAACAAATACTGTGCAATTCATATTTTTAGTGAGATACTGTCTCATTTGTAATTTTCCTGTTTCAATACTATTTTTTACTGTCTTTAAGAATAAAAAAAAGTTTTTAAAGAAAATACCATAACAGAAAATCAAACACACACACGCGCGCGCGCGCACACCCCAGGATACTTCACTTTCTCAGTTGCCCAGGTAATATTTTCTGTTGCAGTTCTGGTTGCTTCAGTCTCCTAGAAATGGCTGGTCACAGTGATGCGCATTGCAAGAACCAAAGACAACCAGGCACTCTGCCTCTGTACCTCTCTCCTTGGCAATCACACTGAAACCTCCCTCCTCAAGCCTTCAGGACTTAGATTTTGGAAATGATCCCAACCAATGCACACTGTCTCCACATGTTAGGTGCTGTTTTGGCATTTCTCCTTGCCATTGCATCTGGTGTATCACTGAGAAGACTCACCATGCTGACATCTGTGCTCACACATGGAGGAAGGGCCTCTCTGGGTCCAATCAGAAGGCATGTTCTTGAGATTTCTCAAGTTCTCGCAGAGGTCTGGAGGAGGATTCCTGGCTCTGCATGAGGGGCTCACATCAGACCCCAAAGGCAAAGAAGATGTAGTCTGTCTGTCTGTCTGTCTGTCTGTCTGTCTGTCTATCTGAGGCCCATAGTCTTTGGAAAACCTGGAGTACAAGCACTAGTGATCTGATCAATACTATAACCCTCTGTGATTTCAATTAATAGCCTGGTCAGGAAGGAAGATCAATTTCTGATATCATTAGTATGGATTTAGGAGGCACCAAGGATGGAAGTGGGATTTTTGACTCATTAAAGAATCAATGGACTGCTTAGGCAGATGCAGGGACTGGAGTTCAATTCCCAGCATGCTGTGCTGGCCCCACCACCAGGGCATGCTGAGACATGACTAAAACTGGGTGTGGTGGTGCGCACCTGTAATCCCAGCACTAGGGAGGCTGTAAACAGGAGGATCACTATGAGTCCAATCCGTGTAGTGAGACCTTGTAGACCCTGTACTAAGTACATTAACAAAAGAATAAATGGAATGTGGAAGTTTAGTCAGGAAAGCAAAGTGGGATCTACCACTCTTTGTGACACTGTCCTTGGTTTTTTAAAATCAGAATAAATTCGCGAGACACAGAGTATAAATTGTTTCTTTATATATTGTTCTTTAAAAATTAGATAAGCATTCCTTCTTTAGCTCCCTGTATTTTGCTGATTAAAAGCAAGGTAATACAATGAAAGGCAGTGTAGCTTCCATTACTAACATTTCATTGCCCTTTTGAAAATGGAGAGAACCCTATCTGCATTCTTAAAAATGCACCTTAGTTCCACTGAATATTCATACAGCTAAAAGCTTAAGAAGCAGGACATGTGGTGCATAATGCAAACACCATTTTCTATTTGTGCAAACTGTACTCAGTGAGGAACTCTGCCCTGGCACAGAATGAGAACTTAGCTGGCTTCTCTGTGGCTTTTCTGCTATTAGAAATAGACCTAGACTCAATTAACAAGGCAAACTACAGCCCCAAATCAGAAATCCTAAGTGCCAAATCAAAACCATAGTGCACTTGCTAATTTCCATCAAAAACTGAGATAAAGCCTGTAAACATTGCCTTGTGCTTTAAGGAGAGAGTGGGGGTGTCTCCTTTCTCCTTGGTCTCCTTTTCTTCTATGTGTGCTCCTGACCCACAGGCTACCGTGAAGCACTTACCAATCCAATAAGCACCTGCCTGGCAAGTGCAAGGTCCTGAGTTCGATCCCAGATACTGGGGGAAAAAAAAAAAGCAGTCCAAGTATTTAAATACAGGATGATCAAGCATTGAATATTTTTCATTAATTTTTATAAGATAATATAACCAGAAATAAAAAATGACAATTTTGGCAAATTTATTCAATACACAAATTGAAGGGGCCAGGGAGATAGCTCCATGGCACAAGTGCCTGCCTAGAAAAAAAACTGAGTAGTTCCAATGACACCTGCCCTTGGGACACTTGGGAATATGTAAACAAACACAGTGCTCAAATGATGCTCTGTGTAAACTGTTCAGAGGTTAAAAGATGCAGAGAAGATATAAAAACATGGCACAAGTGACTTGTGCGCTCACACACAGGCTATGTTGGAATGTGGTCCTTTCTTTTCTCGGCATTTCTATCAACCCTCTTCTCAAGCTTCCCATAACAGTGATACTGTCTTCAGCCAGCCACTATCCCTGTCTCAGTCTCTTTGAATTTCACCTCCAGGGTCTTCTTGCCATGTTGGGTGGGAATTACAACGTGGACACCAGTGCTTTCTCCCCCAGCACGCATATTTGGTTAGCAGAGAGCATTCCCACATCTTCTGGCTACCAACAAGGAGTGTATCATTTCCTGCCCAGCACAGAACTTAGTTTGCCTTAATTTTGCTGAGAATTCCAAAAGTTGTGAAAAAGGTTTTGAACATTTTTCTGGGTTTGATTTTATTTTGTAAAGTAATAACTTTAATTTGGCATACCCCTTAGTACACAA
>PVKN010042769.1:0-10348 GCA_004027915.1 Capromys pilorides | reverse complement strand
GTAATACAACCATTGTTAATTTTTTGTTCTTGTTCTGAAATTCTGTATGATATGTACTCTTGCTTGTTACTGTTTTTCTATCTCTGTTTCTGCTATTTTTACTCTTTAAAATAAAATTTTAAATGTTCAAAAAACAAAAATAAAAATACCATATATTAAACGTGTGTATGTGTATCTTTTTCAGGGCTTCTGAGTTTATGATGATAATCACTGATTCTGACACCACTGCTGTACAAAAAAAAAGAGTGAAAAATATTTTTACTCTTGAATCGTAGAAACCATTTAGTCTGACACACCTGCCTCACCAAGCGGTCCTTAAGAATAGAGGTGAGGTGGTTCTTCACAGATCTTAGTTTTCTCCTCCTCACTCCTAGTACCTTGCTATGGTCCTGAGTTCTAGGAGGAGGCCAGCCTTGCCTGAGTTACAGAAACAGTGAGGTTTCATCTCTCCCCATGAATGCGAGCTCCCTCCTGAGGTACTTTACACAGCTCTCCATTCAGGCCCCACAACAGCAGCAAGCCACTGATCCTGGCCAAAATCTTACATTTTTGAACCTAGCCTCACTCATCTTTAATCCCCAGTGTCTGGTATAGGGCCCACACACTTTCAGAACTATGGAGTCAAAAGCAAAACAAAACACAACTCTCCCAAATCACATCACTATCACAACATGGTACCAAATCACACCTGTTGAGGTGGTGTTACAGTTTGTGTTCAGTTCTCCCAAAGTCTCAAGCAAGCATTCTAGAGTTTGTGATTAATTCATGATCCAAGCCTGGGACTATGGGTGTGAATGCTACACCTACCCTGGGGTTGATACCCTAAGGGCAATAGAAGGAAAGAAGCGAGGCTGGCCTCTGCCACTGCTGCTGCTGCTCCTCCCTTTTGCCTTTTCTCTTTGCTGTTTTCTGCCGCCATAAACTGCTGCCCTCTACTATGTGCCACTCTGCCTTGCAGCCAGCTGAGTGTGGACTGAAACCTCTATAAACTGTGAGCTAAATAAACCTTTCCTTCCTTTTTCTAAATGAAAAATTGTAACAAGTCCTTCATTATTTCATAAATGCTGTGAGAGAATTTGACAATTTTTAATGACACTTAGAAACCTTTCCCTGTCTCCTTCCTCTTGCCCTTCTCTGTGTTGAAGAGATGCTGAGTTCTTCCAGAGTTTTGCTCAGCTGAGTGGTTTCTGAACTCACTGGACTCTCCAGGTACCTGGTTCCTGTACAGGGCTTTCCTGATAATGGAGCTGTTATTCTGCCCACTTCGAAGACGATCTCAGCCAGTTCACGTTTCACGTGCTTGGTTCATGGAACAGGTAAAGCTTGGAAAAGCACAATATCTCAAGCAGCGCATTACTGAAGGCCGTCGTGAGCAAAGCAGGTTTTCCACTTATTAAAATACTTTAATAAGCAGGGATCCAGAGCAAGTCTGGTCGCTCTCACTTTAGCAGTGTTTTGCGTTGCTGTACCAATCACCTCCCCCACGATCCATTTGGCATGTGCGGATGAACCAACCGCTGACGTTCTCTGGCTCTGATCACCTCAGGGTTCTAGTGCACAACCACACCCTTCCTTAATTTTGGGTGTCAGGTACTTTGTCCCAGCAATGAGAGAAAAGTAACCTTGACAGATGACTACTATCACAATAAAAACAGAAAATAATGGCAAGAACAGGGAGAAACTGTAACTCTGGAATACTGTTGGTGAAAATGTAAAATGGTGCAGCTGCTATGGAAAATAATATAGAGATTTCTCAAAAACTTAAAAATAGGACTATCATATGATCAGGAGTTCTGGGTCTAGGTAGATACATATCCCAAAAAACTGAACAGAGGCCTTTGTAGCAATGTGGGCACACATGCAGAGAAATATTATTCATAATAGCTAAAACCTGGAAGCAATCCAACTATCAAGACATGAGCATCTAAAAATGTGGAACACAGGTACAGTGAAAAAGTATTTAGTCTTAAAGAGGAAAGTAATTCTGACATTACAACAGGGATGAACCCTGAGAACAGTTTGCTAAGTGAAACAGTTTGTACAAACATAATACCATATAATTCCTCCTATATGACACACCCAGATTAATTCATACAGACAGAAGGACGGATGTCAGTGCTGGAGGAACAGAGCTACCGTACCGTGGGTATAGGATTTCAGTTTTACAAGATGCAAGGAGTTCTGCAAAGGGTAGTGATCACGGTTGCACCACGATGTGAAGGAACTGAACATCTTGAGTTTCTTTAAAAATGATTAACATTATAAATTTTATATATATCTTAGCATAATTAAATATAATTGTTTAAAAATCCTGAAATAAAGACTTATTCTTTATACATTCTATTTTCTCTTGGTCCTTCACTTCCTAATATAGACAGCAATATGTTTCACTTTCTAATAGTGACTGTAGTGGTAGAATTTTGTCAGGTGTCAAGTGTGGTACATTCTAAACAAAAGTTATTATGTTATATCCTTCCTTATCAGAGAATAAAAGGGAGAAATGACTGCTTAAACAACAACAAAGCAGAGAACACTGAAGGAGAGGTCTGAGAAGCAGCTGCTATCTACTCAGCCTCACCAGTTCCTAGGTGACTCCCAGGCACCACTGCCCTGCTGATCACAATACCAGCCAAATGCTTGGCTCTGTGGCCAGCCCACACCGTCCTGACATCAAAGTGAGAGGGACTTATCTGATCTCCCTTTGCCCTTGCCAGCACTCATACCTTGCCTTAGTTACTTTTCTCATTGCTGAGCAAAATACCTGACACTCAAAGTGAAAGTGAGGGAAAAGGTTTATTTAATCCATAGTTTGTAGAGGTCTGAGTCCATAACTGTCTGGCTCCAAGGTAGAGTGGAACAGCACACAGGCATTGCAAAGCAGAAACTGTTCATGTCAGGCAGAAGTTAACAAAGCAACAAGGGACAATCACAGGTCTTTCTGTCCCTTATGTCTTACCCAGGGTAATTAGGGTGGGTAACACATCCTTAATCCCAGGGCCCTTGATCCTAGCAGTGCACCATGAATCAATATTAGCACTCTTTAGATCCAGCCACCTCTGAAAAAGCCCCACCTACGAGTGCACGAGGCTTTGGGGGGACATCTAGACACAAGCCATAATATTCCTCTTGCAGTAAATCACATGCTTTGCACCCATGTATTGTACTCTGTCAGGCTCCTACAAGTTATAAAACTGAAATAAAACCCAAATTGCAGGGCAGCAAGTCCAGCCACGACTACAAACCTGCCTGGCAGGACTGTCGAGTTTGGTCTGCCACTGCTACTTCAAGAATACTTGAAATAGTCATCTCGGTGTCTCCAACGCAGTCCTGCTGAGGCGCTCATCGCCCTCTCTGCAGCTCACACTGGGTACTCTCCAAATGCAGGTTCGCTTGCCCTCTACACAGTGGGTAGTGTCCCACTCTAAACAACACTGACAGAATGAAGCCCACCAGTAGCTTCTTGGTATGGTGTAAGCATCTTTGTTCACTCTGTTCTGGCCACCTGTCCACACTCCCTTTCTTTTCCCCAGTTTGGCCACTCAACATTACTCTTAAAACAGCTGGCTCCACCCACCTTCACAGCTTTGCATACCATGTTCCTTTTGCCTGGAATATTCGGCCTTGACTTTGCCTTTTGGTGAGTTTCTGGTCATCTCTTAAGATCTAAAGCTACCTTTTACAAAGGTTCTGTGAATTCCTTGTGAGCCTTTTTCTCAGATCTCACATTGTACTCTGTGGTTTTCTACCTCAATGGACTCCTTTGATGAGGGCACTGCCCATTCCTATATGCTTGTTGAGTCTTCTAACATCAACCAAGTCTCTGAGGCAGGATCTAAAAATGACCCAACTTATAGCACATATGTCCCACTTGGCTGCTGGCCGGGGCCATCCTGAGCCCAGGCTCACCTCTCCCTCTCTGACTCATCGCTTCTTACCCGCCGCAGCTTGCCTAATCTGTGCTCTCATATTAGTTAAGCACAATGATGTCTTCCTGTAAATGCCACAGAGTAGTAGCCATGTCTCACTCCTACATGGCATAATACTTTGCAGATGTAGAAGCTAGATGTGTTAAATAACAGACAAGTCTTTGTGGCCTTTGTGGGGATGACTTGGAGGAAGCTGGTGGGTAGGTTGGAACCCTTAGAGAGAAAAGATACTTTAGGCAAGCTCAATGTACCTTTGTGGAAGGAAATTATTATTATTATTATTTTTTTTTTGGTGGGACTGGGGTTTGAACTGACAACCTTGCACTCGCCAGGAAGGCACTTGTGCCACGGAGCTATCTCCCCAGCCTGTGGAAGGAAATTATTAAACATGAAATTATTAAAGTCTTTTTGGGCCATTCTCCATGAGGTGACTCTTTGCTCAGAAACAGGAAGGCAGGAAGGAGGATGAGACCCAGGACAATACCAGAATATGATTAGCTCAAAGGCAAAGTAGTAGCTTATATGTGAACAAGAACCACTGTGTATCTTCAGTGGTCTCCAAATCAAAATTGTATAATAACATCAACAATAATTTTAAAAGACAGATATGCCACATGTTAACAGCAACTGCTTCCTGACTGTAAAATTGAAGCCATTTATATTGCTGTGGCTGTTTCCATATTTTTGTCTAAAACTCTACTGCCAATCTCTCCAGAAACAACATATGCATGGAGATTGAGTTTTAAAAAATAGAAATGATACCTTAAAAGCCACAACATACTTTACCTCGAGAATCCCAGTCAATATGTGTAATGTAGCTAGAAGCTCCTTTACAGATGCCAACCCTCTTGCTCGTAAGTACGTTGTAAATATCCACAAAGTTATCGTGAGATGCCACGGCAAGGTATTTTCCTGTGTCTATAAAGAAAAATATGCAGTTAACACCAAAACCCTTTATATGGGAATTTAATTGCATAAACTTAGTATTTTAAAGTAGGATAAAGGTGAAAGACACATTTTTCTTTCTTTCTTTTTTTTTTTTAAAGATTCCATCTCACAGAGAAAATGGCTGTTATCAAAAAATAAACCAAGAGCTGGTCAAATAGCTCAGCAGATTAAAGCACCAGCCAGCAGGTGCAGGGCCAGGGGTGGGGGTGGATCTCTTGGTTTGCTATGCTGGCCTGCCCCCGGGGCCTGCTGAGACAGCAATTGAGACTGGATGTGGTGGCACATACTTGTAATCCCAGCTCTTGGGAGGCTATAAACAGGGAGATCACTGAATCTGATCTAGTTGTGAGATTCTGAACACTCTGTCCCTGTAGATCCTTCCCTAAATTTTTTTTTCAGGACTGGGGTTCGAACTCATGACCTTGCTCTTGCCAAGCAGGCACTTGTGCCTGGGAGCTATCTCCCCAGGCCCCTCTTTCCCTAAAATTAAAAACAAAAACAATAAATACTGATGGGACTGTGGGGGAAAACGAACATTTTTGCACTGTTGGTGGGAGTGCAGACTGGTACAGACTGGTACTGTGGAAATCAGTGTGAAGATTCCTAAAAAAACTAAGATTGGAGGTCCTATTTGACCCAGGCATTATCCTTCTGGTATTTTCTCAGAAGGACTGAAAACAATACTGCAGCATGTTTAGGGCAAAACAATTTCTAATAGCTAAATCTTTGAAACAACCCAAATGCTCGTCAACTGAGGAATGGATGAAAAGAATGTGCTATTTTTATACAATGGAGTAGTACTCAATTAGAAAGACAGATAAATTCTAGGCTTTTATAGGTAAATGCATACAACTAGAGACCATACTCATAAGTGAAATAAATCAAATACACATGTATAAACATCAGATTGTCTCTCTAGAGCAAGAAACTAAAACAGTGAATAAAATCCACAAGATACAGCACATATGATGAAAGGGAAAGAAACTGCTCAAAAAGAAAGAACAACTGAGATGGGGGAAAGGAGAAAAGGAAGGGAGAAATATGTATATTATATATATATATATATATATATATATATATATATATATATCCAAGATAGCTAAGATAATTGTACTACTAATTTTTATTAGTTCATTGAAAGGAACAGTTAGTTCAAATAGTCCACAGTCCATTCTTATAATTTTTGGGAGTTCTAAGCATCTGCTGTCATTGTCACCTTTTGAAAATTTAACATCAGAAATCATTTCTTTTCTGTGATGGAAAGAGACCATGTCTTCAACAGTGTCAGCATTCACCACCAGGAAGCTCCCATCATTCAAGCCGACTGCTAGGGCTTTCCCATCTGGGGAGAATGCACAGCACCTTCCACCTGCAGGGAAACCATAAAAGACACTTGTCACCCAGCACTGTGCTGCCACACAAATCCGATGGAGAAACAAAGAAGTCTGCACATGTCTGTTTTGAAAGGTCACGTGACTGAGTCTTCATCACTATTATATTACTGAGAATTAAAATTGTATAATTTAAAATGTCTTTACCTTCATATCTAAGGATAACGATCATAATATCAAAAATACATTTCCAATTTTTGTAAGCTTTATCCACTAATTTCCTAGCATCTGAATTCTGAAAGCTTTCAAAAGACAAGTGGGGTGAACAGACAAAGGAGTATAAAATTAATATATCCTCTACCTGGATCTAAGGGAAGAGGACATATTTCAGAACTTGAGTTCTAGAATAGAATTTTTAGATACCATTTTTTAAAATCTCACGCCTTACAAACTTGTGTTACCAAAAAAGCTTCATTCTACTTTCAGCTATTCCAGTTCTCCGCTCCATGGGTTATGATATGCAAATTCTATACATAAAAGATTTGGGGTCTGCCTCCTCTATCATGAGAAGAATGGACTATGACAGCCCTCTCTGAGGTCTCTGTGAAATTAACCACTACTAGGATGGCAATGTGAACAAGCAATGTGTTCTTTTCTTTTTAGGGCCACAGGGCAACATTTCCATGTGAGAAGCATGGACTTCTGGGAGTATCCTTAAGAGGAAGCTGAACTAAGAGGACAGCCACCCTCGCCGTGATGCTTTTCAGCTTTAATGAGATAGAATACATGTATCATGCAATTCAGTCAACTAAATTGTATAACCCAAAAGTTCTTGTAGGATTACAGAATTGCATGATCATTGTCCCAGTCTACAGGGACTGCTGCTGTCCCATGGCCCTAGGGATGGGGGCCACACAGCCTTGTGCCGAGGCACTGCAGACTGAACTTCACACAGATGCCTCACTGTCATGGGCCATGTGCATACTGATAACTCATCAAAAGGAAATCTCCATTTTCTCACTTAGCATGATTTACTTACTGTGAGACCATCATGGTGCTAGTAGCAGAAGGAAAAAAGTGAGTCTGTCTTTGGGGAGAAGCCACTAGGATTAGATAAACTATAACTTACTGCACAAACCCAGCAATAATTATACCAGGGTACACGAATAAACTGAATTGAACTGTCATCTATCTAGGATGCGTCAATAGTTTTTTGAGCTAATTTTTAACCTAGGGCATAAAGTCCGTTGACATTCCAATCCAGACCTGGTTTCATTTCCCCAATATATATTTGTGACCAAAGTGATTCAGTCCTTTAGTGGATAAGTAGATGGTGTGGGACTCAGACCTGGGCAGGAATCCTGGCTCCACTACCTCCTGAGGCCCAAGAACTTAGAGGTAGAAAGGCAAGGGGAGACAGGGGGAAGACAGCATCACAAAGCGGCACAGGGCTGCTCCCTGGGGCTATCCTGCTGCAAAGTAGTATCCACATTCTCTAGCTGTTTGATCCTCAGCCAACTATTGAAGCATCTCATGCCCCAGTTTCCCAATCTGAATGAGTAGTGAGAAAGACTTTACTCACTGGGTTTCTGTGCTGACGAAGTGAAGTGGTAGCATGCTCGCTGGCTCCACAGTACCAGCTGCCGTCACCACTGCTACAGTTGTCTCAACTACTGTTTTCATTTGGTATGTTCCTCATTTGGTATGTTCTCATGACTCAGAAAACCACTCAGTACAAGTATCTTTTCTTGCCTTAGGAACTTTTATTGACTCAGAAATCCTCAGACCTCACGTCATCGCCATGATGGATGAAACAGTTCCCAGTGGCAGGCTGTCTCTGAGCTTCCCTGGTACCTTGTTTTGGTAGGACAGCTTCAATTTACCCTTCCCATTCGCTTTTTGTTTCTTTCACCTGCTCTGTGCCTAAGGCTGGCCTGGGTAGAAAATACCAACAGACCTTCTTGTCTCCAGTTGCTGGTTAGTTTAGGCCAAGGGGGATATTGGCAGGAGACAGAAGAGTGGAAGCTAGAGTGCTTGCCCAAGCAGCTATTGCCTATAGGGTCACTCGCTGCCTGTTGGCTGGGTCTCTAGGGTGACATCATAGCTAGTCTCTAGCTGCCAAGTGACACAGATCTCACTTTGCAGCTTCTAGCAGTTGTTTCCTCTTCTTGCCTCTTTGGGTCCAAGGCTGGTAATGAAGCCTGTACTATCAGCTGTATAGCACGGCACTGCGCCTGGTCATTTCTTTACATCTTACTCATCTCTTTATAAAGAGTCCTATTTTTAGACTTTTCTCAAATTACACAATCTGAATGGACCACCTGTTGCTAGGGCTCCACTTAAATGTTGTGCTCTCTGACACTAGAGAAGGGACAGTTCATCTTGGGGTCCTCTAGTGCATGACACAGAAACTGATTGGTGTTTGCAGCATTCTCACGTACTAGTGCACCCCTTATTTCCAATGCACATATATTTGACACATTTATTATATGCTACATTTTTTTCTATCATAATTGACCTTTATTTTTCAGTAATAAGCTCTGGAGATTGCTAGCCATAAAGATAAAAGGGATTCTGTACAAGCTGACATGTTTCAACTGACTCCCACAGTTCTTCAGGAGATGAGGAAGGGCATATTGCCCCCACGTGGCAAGTGTCTGTACAGTACAACAAACAGAAAGTGAATGGTAGACCTAAGAGGTTGTTGAACAGGCCATCCTTCTGGAAAAGCTCTGCCTGTGCTTAAGTTTAATTTTACAATGAACTCTGAATTCTCACTGCCTACTGTATTCTGGAAGCATCTAACGGGCACGCTCTGCAAATATCAGGTGAGTGAATGAGAGAAGCTCATACATCCTGCTGCTCCTACACATGTTCACAACTTATATGGTGGTGTTGGGTACCTTTCTTGAGTTTCCGTACTGCCAGCATACGGTGCTGGGAGGATAATTCCCAGATTCGAAGTGTTTTGTCATCACTCACTGTTGCACAGATGGGCAGGAGAGGGTGAGCAGCCAGCCCCCAGACTTCTCCTTCCATGTGCCCCTGGAAGAGGAAATGGAAATGCAGCTCAACTCACAGTGAGAAAGGCGGGTTCCTCCTCACTTGCAGGCAGCATAGTCCACCGAGTGTCCCAAACAGGTTCAAGTACAAAGTAAACACAGCGGTAGCTTCCTTAACCCAAAATCATTGCACTGCGCAAGTTTTGCACCTGGATTTAAAGCTGACTCTACTCGATGCTGAATCATTTTTTCAGAAAGTAATATATAGCATGTTGTTTACAGGTTTTATTGGTGCCATATACCTTCCCTTTCAGAAACAAACATCCAGGTGAATTACGAAACTGTTTTTTTTTTTATTTTTAAAATTTATTTATTATGTTTTTTTTTTTTTTTTTTTTTTTTTTTTTTTTTTTTTTTTTTTTTTTTTTTTTTTACAATAGTTAATACATTGCATAATGTTGTCTTCATCATAGTTGTTTGGAATACAAGATGCAGACATGATTTCTTGTCTAAACATCATTAATACAGATCTTTCCCTTCATAGCACAAAGACAAAATAGCTGCATATTTAGTCTAGTAGTCCATAACAATAACGAATTATCAGCTCATCTGGCATTATCAGGGGCTGTTGACTTGAGCCTTTTACAACTCAGCATATTAATATGGCTTTCCTTTTTATACCTCGTGGTTAGACTTTTCTGCTGGATGGTTAAGACCAAGACAAAGCAAGACCTAGTTACAAAAAATATGCAACTTTTGTATCTGACAAGGTCAATCAGGTCCCCTCAGAGTTTACCCTGGAACCATGTACTGTGGTTTGCAAAACTTTTGTCAGTGTAAGGATTAAACAACAATGAAGACAGAGCTAGGAGAAAAATTAGGAAACATGGCAGGGACAAAACCACTCACTTATACACAGAAGATGGTTAAGACAATGGTCCTAAAAATCTCCAACAGGTTTTTGAAACTAGCAGGTAATTGGTAGAATTTACACCCTGACTAACTATATATGCTGATATCTGTGAACTAAGCAAATAAACTGAGGATAGCAATGTGTAATACTAAAACATGCTTGGAATACCTATCATTCTGGTCTTCTAATTATGCACTACTTCTAATGTCATGTCAATTATTTCTACAC
>PVKN010042768.1:0-10343 GCA_004027915.1 Capromys pilorides | reverse complement strand
AAATGTAACTTTTAAAAGTTTGTGTGATGCAGCCAAAGCAGTGTTTATGGGGAAATTTATAGTTTCTAGTTATTGTACTGGAAAAGAAGGCAGAGCTAAGGTCAACAGTGGATGATTTCATCTTTAGAATCCAGAGAAGAAAGACTGAAGTAAACCCAAAAATAAGTGGAAAGAAGGCAAAAAAGAGAAATAAGCCTAGAAGCAGGTGCAGGGGCCTGAGTTTTGATCCCTGGGCCTGCTGGGCCAGCCCCGCTCCTGGGGCATGCTGAGGAGGCAATTGAGACTGGGCATGGTGGCGCGTGCCTGTATTCCCATGTCTTGGGAAGCTGCAAATAGGGGGATCACTACAAGTCTGATCTAATAGTGAGATCCTGAAGATCCTGTAGACTCTTCCCTAAAATACAAAAAAAAGTAGAAATAGTCAAATAAAAGACAAACAATAAGGAAGAGAAATTAAATTTAGCCCTGTTTAGCGACACTTTGCTTCCTGGTAATTTTTTTGGAGACCAGAAACATTCGGGTTCCAGAAGCCTTAATCCTTACAACTGGAGAACGCTGTTGCCAGTAGACGGCAGCACTGGCACCGAAAACATCAACAGAAGCATTCACGGCCGGCTTGATGACCAAGGAAGGCCCGCTAGCTGCAAAGCCGGAGGCATTTGAAGACTCCAGAAGGCGAATCCCAGCTCGGAGCAGTAAAAAGTGACTTATTGGACTCCTAAAGATTCGTGGATCCACAGCTGGACCAAGCTGGCCCTTTAAAGCTACAGGTTCTTCCTTGGAATCCTGCAGAAGGGTTCTCCCCAGAAAGACCTGGGGAGTTTTCACCTTTCTGACCTGGCCTTCTTCCTTCTTCTTCCTCCTGTGAGGTTATCCAGTTCCTGTCAGATTCTTGAAAACAATTCGGAATCATTGCATCGATGATTGCATCCATTACAATGCATTCAGCCAGGTGTGGTGGTGTTCACCTGTAACCCCAGCACCCGAGGCTGGGGCAGGAGTATCGCTGCGCATTGGAAGCCAGGCTGGGCTACCCACATAGGGAGTTCCAGGCCAACGTGAGCTACACGGCTAGACCCTGTCTCATCCCTCCCCCCCCCCCCCCCCCCCCCCCCCCAGTTAAAAGCTAATCAAAATGGTAAAAAATGTGTTTGGGCAAGGTGCTGAGCTGGACACACACACACACACACACACACACACACACACACACACACACGACTACACTTAGTAGGCCTACCGTGTGTGCCAAGCAAGGGTATTTTCATAAATGCCCTCGCTGAATCTTTAAAGCAGTTTTCTGACTTCCGTGTTAATGCCCTTAATCATGTCCCCTCAGATCCCCGCAGGAGGGCATTTATGGAGAGCCAGTGTTCGTGGCGGTGGACTCACAACGTCCTTCCCCTCTTCTTTGCAGACGGAACCCCCACGCGCTTTCTTTAAGTGAACTTTCCCGTGTACACAGCCTGTCAGCGTTTCTTTCAATCAAGGGACTTCTCTCCAAATTGGCTGCCGAGACACAGAGGTGAGGGCAGGAAGCCTGCAGCTTCGCTTTGGCCTGCAGCGGTGCGCAAGGGCCCAGGAGGGTTCGCGCGGAGCGCAGTGGCCCGGGGCTCCGGCTGCCTCCGCGGAGCGGGGCTGATCCTCCGCCAGCCAGGCGCGGAGCTGGCCAGGTGCACGTAGCCATGGCCTCGGGTCGTCCAAGGCCATGGCCGGCGGCGGCGGTGCAAACAGTAGAGGGGGCGGGCGGGAGGCTCCGGGCAACGGCGAGCGCCCCCAGCCCCGGCCGAAGCGCCGCGTGGCGCCGGGCGGGGGTGTCCCCGCAGCCCCAGGCCTCCGGTCCCAGTCCCTGGCCACGCAGCGCTGCGGGGAGAACGCGTCCCTGGAGCTACCTCCTGCCCACTGAGCGCTCAAAGCCCAAGTCCGGCCGCCCGCAGCGCCCCCGCGGCGGTTTCCTCCCCAGCCCAGCGCGCTCGGACCCCGATCGACTCCGGGACTGGGGTCCGCCTCCTCTCGCGGAACCTCCCGGCTCGCTCGCCCTTGGGCGGCGGTTCCCACGTGAGCGCAGCGGGATCCGCGCCAGCTGCTCCTCGACCTGGCCCCGCCCCCTCTCGGCCTGGCCCCGCCACCTCCAGGCCGGGCTCGGGGGCGAGAGAGGCTGGCTTCGCAGGCGTTCCGGGGGCCAAAGTCAGCACAGGGCACATTTACTTTGCAAGTTTGCTGTGCCCTCTTCTCTCTAAGAGTTTGACTTTGCCTGCTCTGAGAAAAAAAAAAAAAAAAAAGCATCCTGCAGCTGCTTGATTTAACCTTTGTGTGTTCACTGCTGCTAGAGAGCCGAAGGCGTTTTCCTTGTTTTACTGCCCTGGGCTACGGCCTCAGAGGAGGATCTCTATGTTCCAAGCACCAAGCGCATCGGCGCCGTGACTTCGGCCACCCTCGCTCCACGTGGCCTACACCCGCGGCCTGTGGGTGCGGAGGATCGGAGCGGAGAGGACCCGTGCCCGGCTCAGTTCAGCCTTACGGGAAGGAAGAGGGGAAACCGGCAGGTCCCCGCCTCCAGGCTTCGAGGCTGGACCTCTCCCCAGGATAAATGTTTTTCTTCTCTCGTTGCCTTGGGATTTTCCCCAGGTCCCTGTCTTCCGAGCGCAGTGGAGATGGAAAGCTGCACAGTTCTGTTAGAGAGTTGGACGTCTGAGCCCCTAGCTCAGCTGAGTGTGGACCCAGGCGTGTCCTTCTGGCGGCCGGTGCCCCTTACATCCTGGGTGCCGGAGTACAGGGGTCGGCTCAGCTTTCAGGACACCTGGACCGATCTCGGCCCGCCTCCACCTTTATCCAGTCTACTTTTATTCATCAGCTTATCCACAGCGAAAGAAAGTGGCCTCCTCCAGCCATCCGAGCTGCACTGTGGCCGAGGGGAGGCTGCGCTGGGGTAGTTACCCCAAGCGCCACGGGCTGGGGACGCCCCGAGGCTTGCTCCGAGTAAAGGCAGCCGCAGCACGGGAAACCCGAGGCGGGCACAGACGCTGGCGCCCTGCTCTGCAGGGTGGCACCGCGTGCTGATTACCCAGGAAAGAAGCGCGCACCTCGGAAGAAGCCGGAGCGTCTTCTAAACTACTTGGCTCTTATAACGAGAAGGTTTCTTCTTTTGAATCTCCAGTTATGAGTCCTTTATTCTATCAGATGACATTATTTCTTCTGGATCCCAGGACCCCTCTGTACAAAAAAAAAAAAAAAAAAAAAAAAAAGTTCGAGGTCTCAGAGAAGTTTTACTTCAGTCGGTTAAGGGAGATCTTAGCCAAGTAGAATGCCCAAGCACGTGTTCTATCAACCATCAAAGAGGAGGAGGACGGCATTCCACGTCCTTGGGGTCCAGAAAATGCAGCTGTAAGAGAATGAGGGTGGAAGAGGACGCTATCTTCTTAGTCCTATGAAAGGAATTTTGATTTTGCAGATACCCTGAACAGGTCTTGGGCCACTTGTGTCCCTAATTGAAATTCTGTTCCGTGGACAGACTCTTGTCGCAGCCCCTGGAGCTGTAGGAAGGCTGTGTACTGGTTTGTTCCGAATGTCCCGAGGGCATGGCTGGTGGGTCCCTTAGGGATTTGGAACCTTGCTCTCAGAGATGGGAGTTGAGAAATCCAGCCTCCCAAGCCCGCGCAGCTGCGGATAGCGTTCAGAGGACGCTGCTGAGGGTGGGTCAGGTTTGGATCCCGTTTAGTCGTTAGAGAGGTCCCTGAACCCAGCCTGTCCCCTCCCTCAGCAGCAGGCAGGGTCTTCAGGCCAACACCGGGTAACTGGGGTCTCTTCTAGCTCTTTCTGACCCCCTGGAAAATTCTTTCCCAGTTTAACCATACCTTTGCTCCCTCATTTCCATCTGGGTTGGCGCTGGCGTTTTCCAGCCTGAGCATTCCTCATCACCTTTTTAGGAGCCATGCCAGAACCCACTCTACTCTTGGCTTTATTCACTTTTCTCCGTAACACATAATTACTCTCTAATAAAAATTTTATGTATTACTGTTCTCTCACAAAATCATGAGGTCGGAGTACGTAGCTTTCTCTTATAGCAGGTGGTGGCCGTAAGTATAGTGAAACGGGGTAGTAGAGTGAGTCTGTCTTTCTTTCTTTCTTTCTTTCTTTCTTTCTTTCTTTCTTTCTTTCTTTCTTTCCTTCCTTCTCTCTTTCTTCTAAGAGACAGAGTGTCCTGGCCCTGGGGTTGTGGTATGAACCACAGGGAATCAGTTGTACCCATGAGCGCAATCTCCCGTGGCCCAGGGGTGGGCAAGGTTAAGGGAAGGAGGTGGAAGGAAGCCCTGGAACCTCTACAGTTTGTGCTCCGAGGAGGGTGTTGGAGAGGGGAACAACCGCCTGCGGAGAGGGGCACCGCAAGTGCCCCGGTTGTCAGAACAGAACTGCACATCTTGAAAAAGATCTACAGGATAAACGTCTCTTCTTTCTCTTTTTAAAGTTGTGTTGGCAATTGTCTTGTGCACGTTAGGCAAGAGCTACATTCCTAGTCCCCTTTCCCCTTTATTTTCAGACAGGGTCTAGCTAAATTGCCCAAGCTGATCTTGAACTTGAGCTCCTCTTGCCTCGCTGGGATTGGACCTCGGTCCCTGCAGTTGCCTAAACTTGCCTAAGCAGGTGCTTTAGACCACTGAGCCATCTCGCGGGCCCCTTTCTTAGTTCTTGAGCGTGTGGCAACTACTTGCCTCTCTTGGAATGTGAAGGTGACTAAGACGCAGCCTTTGGCATAAGGAAGTGGCAAAGCCGCTGAGCTGCACCAATCTGCAGGGAGGGGAGTGGGGCCCACAGATCTGGCAATGCGTGGGTGGAATTTACCTGGGCAGAACAACTGGGACAGAAGCACAGTGGGGTGCGTGCGTGTGTGCGTGCGTGCGTGCGTGCGTGTGTGTGAAACTTTGGTGGATTTGGAGTCTGATGGCTCCAAATTAAGTGATGAAAGGTAGGAGGTGGGATCCCAACACAGGGCTGCTGCGTGGTCAAGCCTTGGGGTGTGCTGCGAAAACATGGTAAGGGTCGCGAGCCAGCCTGCCGGCTTCCATTTCCGGTCCACTTCCTGATAGCTATGCGGCCTTGGGGAAGAATCAGAAACCTTGGTGGGTCTCTACTTCTCCACATGGAGCCAGTTTCTTCTTGAGGCGTGCATTCCCCTCTCTCCCTCTTCACAATTTCTTGCTTCTTGGTTTTTTTGAGACAGGATCTCACTGTGCAGTTCAGGCTGGCCTTGAGCTCATTTTTGTAGCCCAGGCTGAT
Organism: Capromys pilorides; assembly: GCA_004027915.1. Lineage (NCBI taxonomy): Eukaryota > Metazoa > Chordata > Mammalia > Rodentia > Capromyidae > Capromys > Capromys pilorides. Next base: position 5,072 of record PVKN010042768.1, on the reverse strand, counting down.
TTTGAACACACACTGATCCTCCTGCCTCAGCCTTCCAAGTACTGGGATTACAGGTGTGCACCACCACACCCGGCTATTTTGCTTCTTGTTTCCTGAAAAAAGATGGGGTATATTTTGCCCCTAGTGTTGAAGGTAGCTGAGTTAGATAAAAATATTAGAGGCAGTCAAACAGAGCTAGGGCCTCAAGGAGACAGCAAGGAAGACAAGATGACTTTGCAACGTTGGGAGAGACCCCTGCTGTGGGCCAGACCTCCAGACAAAAAGTAAGCAAATGCAGCCACATACTTCCCTGAAGATAGGCATCTGGGATTGATATTCTAAATGAGTTTCCCACCTTAAGGATGCCTGGAAGTCACTAACCCAGCCCCCTATAGGAAAAGCCCAGGTTCTGTGTTCATGCCCACTTGCTGTGCCTTGCATCCCCATTCCAGCCTGGATTTAATCAATTTTGCCTGAGCAGTTGTGCTCATAATCTCATTGGTTAAAGCCGGGGGTGGTGGTGCATGCCTATAATCCCAGCACTTGGGAGGCTGAGGCAGGAGGATCAGTGTGAGTTCAAGATCAGCCTGGGCTACAAAAGTGAGCTCCAGGCCAGCCTGAACTGAATAGCGAGATCTTGTCTCAAAAAGACCAATAAATAAATAAATAAATAAATAAATAAATAAATAATAATTTCATTTGTTGACCATAGTTTTGTCCCACCTCATGCCCACCTAAGTGAGTTCCCATGTTTTCTACCTTAGACCCGCCTCACCATATGCTTTTACTCTATAAAATTTCCTGGAAGACACAGCTTCTGGGGTGACCTGCTGAGGTCTCCCTTCTATCCTTCTCTTGGACAGCTTTCCTTCCCCCAATAAGTATATTCTATTCTTAGCCTCCATCGTCCTAAAATTCATTTCTTGGTTTTAGAGAACATGAACTCAGCCCAGGCATCTTTCATGTTGGGAGTTACACTCCCCTATATCGCTAGCATGCCACCCAAACTGTCCTTGTTTAGGTCCCATTGTCTTTGTATCTGATACTACAAGATGGAAGAAATTAGATTATTTCTCTCCTTTGTAGACAAGCGGCTTCTCTGAACGTCCTCAGGCCTAGGACATAAACAGCTACCTCCACCTCTCCTGACCCCAGATGAAAACCCAAACTGGCACCAAGAGGTTATGTTCAGTTCCTGCGCAGCAAGGGCTGGAACAAGTCCCCACGGGACTACTGCCTTTCTCTCTCTCCCACTCTCCCTCACTGTGAAAGACCCAACAGAGCTCTGAGCAGGGAGATGGTAATTCCAGGCACATGGGCCCCTCCACCTCCTTGGAGATGGTTTTGAATTAATACTTCTTCCTTTTGCCAAAATAAGTGGCCTCCTCTGATTTGATGAAAGTCAGACAGAGGAACCTGGGCAAGGAAGCTGTGACTGGGCTGGCCTCAGCCTCAGCTCAACGATTTTCATTCCCAAGGCCAGCTCTCCAGCCCCGCCCACTGACTCCAGCTCCACCCACCGGCCTTCAGCCCCTCCCACCAGGCTTCAGCCCCACCCACTGGACTTCAGTCCCCTCCACCTGGTTCCAGCCCCGAATCAGACTCCAGCTCCGCCCACCCAGCTCCAGCTCCGCCCATTCAGCTCACGCCCCACCCACTCAGCCCTTCAACCCGCAGAAGCCAAGCTCACACTTCCTCCACCAGGCAAAAAGTCAGCGGCCTCGCTCTGGCCACTTTGTCCCTGGCTGGCGCCTGTTTTTGAGTGTTGGAGAGCAGAGGTCCCCAGGGCGTTGCCTAGACTGTCTCCTCTTATTGACACTGCCCTAGAGTCCTCAGCCTTGTATCTGGCCCCTTCTGGTCAATCTTGCATCGGCTGTGCCCCTTTTTGCACATTACTGCCGTGATGTCCTGTCTGACCTGGTTTCTCAGATTCTGTTCATCACAGCTGCTGGTGTCCTTTGAACACATTAAGCAGGCTCGTGTCACTTCGCCCAGAAATCTAGGCCAGCTTCCATGCTACTCAGCTCAGAAACCTGAGCACCTCACAGGGCCTGGACACACACACTGGGACCTTTGTCTCTTCTTCAGTCCTCCCTCCGCTCTGGTGGTGCCCTCTGTCACCTCCCTAACGCACTGAGCATATTCTTGCCCCGGGATCTTTCCGCTGCCACCCCCAGGGGTCAACCTCTTCGCTTAGACATCTGCACAGCTGGCCCTCATCTCCTTCCTTGAAGGCCCTTAGATGCTCATCTAGATGGCCAGCGACTTTCCTGACCTGACACCCCCCCCCCCATTTAAAATCACACTGCCCCTTCTCTGTGCACGTGTTCTCTGCCATAGTTATCACTAGTGTAGCTGAGGTGGACTGGGTGTTTCTTTATGGTGCCCAGGATGCTGCCTGGTATGAGGTGGGCACGGGGGCTAGGGGACAGATGAACATTGGATGAAGGTGAAAGGGCAGTCCTGGTGAGCTGGTGAGACAGAGCCTGCTTGCAGTGAGCTCTAGCCCCAGCCAGTTGCCTTGGGCAGCACTGCCTGGCTCAAGCCAGGATATGTATGTCTGTGTTTTTAAAACCTGAGCAGGGCTGGGGACATAGCTCAGTGGCTCAAGTGCCTGCCAGGAAAGTACAAGGTTCTGACTTTGATTCCTTCCAGGTACCACAAATACAACAACAACAAACGGATGCTAAAACCTGAGCAGTTTACAGAGAAAAGTGTAGGAAGCCCCTCTTGGCCCTTGACTTGGTCCAAGAAGTATATATATATATATATATATATATATATATATATATATATATATTGATTTATTTATTTTTTATATTATGGCCTGCTAATCCTGCCCTGGGGTTGGGGCTGGCACAGCATGTGGTGCTGAGGATCGAACTGTGGTCCCTGTGGTTGCCTAAGCTTGCCTAAGTAGGTCTTTAGACTGCTGAACCATCTTGCCGGCCCCAAGAAGTTTATATTTGTAATCCCAAAATATGTTATTGGAATCTCATCAAGTTAATTCCAATCTACCACTTCCAGTGCAACCCATGGCGAGAGTAAAGACACTAAGGCACATTTATAGTTACAGGGAGCCAAGGGATCTTAAATACAGCCATGGTGATGGCTATCCAGGACAAAGGCCTCACCCCAGCATCAAACCCGGGTTTTATTCAGTCATGAAGGAGGAATGGCTTGAGGATGAGTGACTGAGAATGGCAGGAAGTGGGTGAGTGTGTGAGTTAGGCTAAGGAGGCCTGCATTTACCTCTATGATATGCAGAGAGAAGGATATGCAGAAAAAGTATTTTGCATTATACTATAGAGATAGTATCTCATGTTTTGGGGTCTGGTGCTTCAGCTCTGATGTATGATCTTTCAAGCCCCAGGAAGTCATAGCTTCTTTCTCTAGGCTCTGTCCTAGCTAACAGCCAATAGCTGGAGCATTGGCTCTTTGTCTTGTCTTGACTTGGCTCATATTAAAGAGCAGCAGGTGTGGGTTATCAGGAAAACAGTCGTGCATGCCGTCTTCAAAGACGACCACCAGCACCTTAGCTGGATCAATACGCATTACTCAAAGCCAACTGAAAGGATAAGGAAAAGCCCTAGCTAGCTCCGTACCTATTAATACATGGATACAGGGTCAGGCACAGCCAAAATGGAGGCAACTGCTCTTCTTTCAAGGACAGTCACCCAATTAGCCTCCACAAAATGATTACACCTCAACTTATATGCAGACTGATAATTATGATGACAATAAAATAAGTAGTAAGATAAAAGTTGATGGCAGTGCAGATGTTTTGAGGTTGGTTGAGGCACAAGTAGATCCCCTGCAAGGAGACCGAACAGAAATGACCCCAAAGGGGCCACAACGCAGCAGTGTATGAGTATCGTCACAGTGCCCTGACAAGGACAAAGCAAACGCGGTGACAGAATCCAGCGGCGGCGCATTTGCTACAGTGCCTGCGCATTGGCACCAGCATGGAGTCCTGCAGGGGACCACACTGACGTCACACAGCTCATCTCCTCCACAGGTTGCTGGCCCTGGGTCCCCTCTCTTCCTTGCAGCCATGGACTTTCCCCTAAAATGAACAAACAAACCCAACTAAAGCTGCACTTGGAAGGCTCCTCCGGCACACACACTGTTGCCTTGGGAGGGGATGATTATTTTCTTACCCATTTGAAGCAAGCCAGGACCATAACTGTCAATCTGAGGCATTTGCTTTCCTCTTTTCTGTTGCCAGCCATTTCTTGATAGACAGTTTCCATATGGCTTTTTGAGGTATTTGGTTCTTTGTTTGTTTGTTTTTGTTTTTTTCCGGTACTGGAGATTGAACTCCAGACCTTGTGCTTGCCAGGCAGGTACTTAAGCCTGCTGAGCTATCTCCCCAGTCCTGAGATATTTGAATAACTCTATGGCTTGGAGTGTAGCTGAATGGAGTGTTCTTTGCTCTGCATGTCCTAGGCTTTGGATTAGATCTCTACTACTGTTTATCACTTTTTCTCCTATGTTTAATTGGTTGCCCTATTTGGTGGGATCTTTCTTTTCACATTTGTTGAGTTCAGGTCGTTTTGTTCTCTCTTTAAAATATTTGTTAGTATACTGTGTAGTGTTGGCTTTGACATCATGAAATTCTTTAGTTATTCCTTGTCGTGAAAGTATTTCATTTCTCCCTGTACTTGAAAGAGAGTTTTGCTGCATATAGCAGTCTGGGCTGAAATTTGTTTTCATGGAGGACTTGAAGCACTCTGCCCCATGCTCTTCTTGATTTCATGGTTTGTGAAGAGAAATCTGCCATTATTCTGATGGGTTTTCCTTTAAATGTGATCTGTTTCTTTTCTCTAGCAGCTTTTAGTATGTTATTCTTCTGCTGGATTTCTGGGATCTTGATTATGTCTTGATGTGTTTTTAGTCGGTTGATGTCATTTGGCATTCTGTATGCTTCAGTTACCTGAATGTCCGATTGTTTTCTCATATTTGGAAAGTTTTCTGCCATTACTTCTGTCCATATTGTTTTTATATCACTTCTATTGACTCCTTCTTTCTCATTGATTTCTATTAATCTCACATTGTTCATTCTTGCATCATCTTGCAGGTGTTGAATTATT
>PVKN010042767.1:0-10343 GCA_004027915.1 Capromys pilorides | reverse complement strand
AGTGTTACCTCTTCATCCTGAGTTTGTCCCCTAACCAGTATGTAGTGGCCTTCTTTGTTATGTTTGATCAGTCTTGGTTTGAAGTTAAGACTGTCTGCAAATAGGATCGCTACCCCTGCATTTTTTTTAGATGATGGGGTATGTAGTATTGTTTTCTATCCTTTAACTTTTAGCCTATGAGTTTCTTTATGAGTTAAGTGTGTTTCTTGTATACAGCATATTGTTGGATTTTCCTTCCTTATCCACTCTGCCAGCCTATTTCTTTTAATAGGAGAATTGAGTCCATTTACATTGGTAGTTATAATTGAAATATATTGACTTATGATTGACATGTCTTTTACTTATTGTTGCTTACTCCTTTATCTCCTGTTTAATTACTTGCCTTATTTGCTGGGTTCTTTCTGGACTCATTTGTATAGATCAAGTCATTTTGGTATAGCTCAAAATTATTTTTAAGGAGTCTCTGTGGTGTTAACTTTGACATCATGAAATTCTTTAGTTGTTCCTTGTCATAGAAGTACTTCATTTCTCCCTTGCATTTGAAAGAGAATTTTGCCAGGTATAGCAGTCTGGACTGGAATTTGTTTTCACGGAGGACTTGAAGCACTCTGCTCCATGCTCTTCTTGATTTCATGGTTTGTGAAGAGAAATCTGCTGTTATTCTGATGAGTTTTCCTTTAAATGTAATCTGCTTCTTTTCTCTAGCAGCTTTTAGTATATTATTCTTCTTCTGGATTTCTGGAATCTTGACTATTATATGTCTGGGTGTGTTTTTAGTTGGGTTGATGTTATTTGGAGTTCTGTATGCTTCAGTTACCTGAATGTCAGATTGTTGTCTCATCTTTGGGAAGTTTTCTGCTATTACTTCTGCCCATATTCTTTTTATATCATTTGTATTGACTCCTTTTTCATTGACCCCTATTAATCTCATGTTGTTCATTTTTGCATCATCTTGCAGATGTTGAATTACTTTTTCCTTCATCCTGGTTGTTTTTAAGAGATCCTTTCTTACCTTTTCACTAGCTGTGACTTTGTCTTCAAGATTTGAAATCCTATCTTCGCTTTTAGTCATACGGTGTTGCCAGCTTGTAAATCTCTTTGAACCTGTTTCATGCAGTCTATTTGTTTCCTATATTGCTCATTCATGGATTCCATCATTTTTCTAATCTCCTCTAATTTTTCAGTGTTTTCTTTAGATGCATTTATTAAGTCTTCCACTATAGTTATCCTTTCTTTTGTATTTCAGAAGTTATTTCTGCTCTCATTTCCTCTCTACCTTTCTGCAGTTGTTCTACTTCAGACGCTATTAATTTAGAAATGACTTTTTCAACTTCAGAGATTATTTCTGATCTCATTTCCTCTATGCTTTTCTGCAGCTGATTTTTAACTTCAATCTAGTAATTTAAATATTTCTTTTTTAACTTCAGAGGTCATCTCCAATCTGAGCTCCTCCATACATTTCTGCATTTGTTTGTTTACTTCAAATACTACAAATTCAGACACTTAGGCTGCATGATTCCCATTTTCTTGTATGGTAGTGTCTCCTGTATTCATTTCAAGTGGGCTCAGAGCCCGAGATTGCATTTTGCTCCTGGTCTTTATCATTATGAGTAGCTGTGATCTTTGGTACAGGACTGTGTGCACATGGGTTATTCATTCAGTCTGGGCTGCTGGGTCGGTTGAGCTGCTGGTAGGCCGGGGGAGGGGGTTCTCACTCACCTGGTGGGCCTGGCACTGGGTGATAGGCTGCACTGGCAGTGGGCCAGAGGTCTCACCTGGTGGGCCTGGCGCTGGCTGATGATGGTAGGCTGCACTGGCGGTGGGTTTTAGGTCTCATCTGGTGGGCCTGGCACTGGCTGGTGGGCCTGGTGCTGGCTGATGATGGTAGGCTGCACTGACAGAAGGCTGGAGGTCTCACTTCTGGCCATTTGTTTAGATGTGCAAAAGCTTCTCAATAAGATGAGATCACAGGGTCAGTAAGAGAGGCAGGAACACTAGGCCTGCACCCTCCCCGACTGTAGTTTTTTCCTTGCCTAGAACCCAGCTCTGGCATCTGCTGTGGAACCCTGCAGCAAAATTCCCTACATAGAGGCTGGAGGTCAGATCCTAACAGCTAATCCAGGAGCTAAGAATCTTGCCAGAGGATCAAAGTGGGTGCTCTTCCAAAAGCTGCAGCAGGATGAAGCTGAGCACAGCACCCCGACCCAGCCAGGTACATCTGGATGGGATCAAGATTGGTGATCTGGATGCAAATTTCGATAGGCCTTATGGCATAACTTCACCAAAGTGCAGAAGTAACTGCTATGCAAAATGACAAAGGGAAGGAGCAAGATAAAATCTCAGGTCCTGAGCCCACCCAGAACAAATACAGGAAACACTACCATGGAAGAAAACAAGAATCATGCAGCCAAAATCTCTGAATTGGTAGCATCTGAAGTAGACAGACAAGTGTCCGAATGTATACAGGAACTCAGATCAGAGATAACATCTGAAGTAAAATAAGAAATGCATGAATGAATGGAATCTGAAGTGGCAAAACAACTGCAGAAAAGTATAGAGGAAATCAGATGAGAAATTACCTATGAAGTAAAAAAAGACATCTCTAAATTAATAGCATCTACAGTCATTGAAGAACTGCAGAAAGGAGCAAAGGAGATCAGAGCAGAAGCATTCTATGAAGTAGAGAAAAAAAAAAAAAGGATAACTATAATGGGAGACTTAAACACTACTAAAAAAGATATTAAAAAATTAGAGAACAGAAAAATGATGACTTCCCTGAATGAGAAATATAGGAAAGAAATAGATTACATGGAACAGTTTCAAAAAGATATACAAGAAAATAAAATCTCAATTGCAAGTTGGCAAAACTGTATGAACGAAAGTGAAGATAGAGTTTCAGATCTTGAAGACACAGTCACAGATAGTGAAAAAGTAAGAAAAGATCTCTTAAAAACAACCAGGAGGCAGGAAAAGTAATTCAATGTCTGCAAGATGATGCAAAAATGAACAACATGAGGTTAATATGAATCAAGGAGAAAGAAGGAGTCAATTCAAATGATATAAAAAGAATATGAGCAGAAGTAATAGCAGAAAACTTCCCAAAGATGAGACAACAATCTGACATTCCGCTAAATGAAGCATACTAAACTACAGATAACATCAACCCGACTAAAAAGCTAACCAGACATGTAATAGTCAAGATCCCAGAAATCCAGCCAAAAAATAATATACTAAAAGCCACTAGAGAAAAGAAACAGATCACATTTAAAGGAAAGCCCATCAAAATAATGGCAGATTTCTCTTCACAGACCATGAAGTCAAGAAGAGCATGGAACAGAATGTTTCAAGTCCTCTAGGAAAACAACTTCCATCCCAGGATGCTATATTCTGCAAGACTCTCTTTGAAGTATGAGGCAGAAGTGAAATACTTCTATGACAAGAAGAAACTAAAGAATTTCATGATGTCAAAGCCAACACTATATAGACTACTAAAAAGTATTTTAGAGACTGACCAAAACGACCCAACATCCACAAATGAGAACAGAAAGAACCCACCAAATAGGGTAACCAATTAAACACAGAAGAAAAAGGGGAAAGAGTAGTCAGCAAAAGACATGTCAATTATGTCAGTACATTTCAATTACAACCATCAACGTAAATGAACTCAATTCTCCAACTAAAAGAAATAGACTGGCACAGCAGATAAGAGAAGCAAAATTCAACAATATGCTGTATACAAGAAAACACACTTAACTCATAAAGAAACTCATACGTTAAAAGTGAAAGGATGGAAAACAATACCACATGCCCTAGCACCTCAAAAAAAAAAAAAATCAGGGGTAACAATCCAGTGTGCAGACAGTCTAAACTTCAAACGAAGATTGATCAAATGAGGTAAAGAAGGTTACTACATACTGGTTAGAGGAAAAATTCAGGATGAAGAGGTAACACACATAAATATGTATGCATTCAACACAGAAACAAGTTATATAAGACAAACCTGAATGAACATGAAAAATCTAGTATCCAATACCACAATCTTAACAGGAGACATTAACATTCTTTTATCCCAAAAAGATAGGTCAAGCAGACAAAATATTAGCAAAGTAGCAGAACTGAACCAGATCTTGGAACAACTAGACTTAGTGAACATATACAGAGTGTTCCACCCAACCACTTCTGAATACACATTTTTTTCTCAGCTGCACATGGACATTTTCCAAAATAGACCACATACTAGTGCATAGGTCATGCTTAAGTTTATGCAAGAAAACAGAAATTATACCATGTGTATTATCTGACCACAGTGCAATGAAACTGGAAATAAATGACAAAAGAAACCATAAGAAGCCCAGAAATATATGTAAATTAAACTATGCCCTTCTCAACAACCAGTGGGTTACAGATGAAATTTAAAAAGAGATTAAACAATATCTACAGTTTAATGAAAATTTAAACACAACCTACTGCAATTTATGGGATGCAATGAAAGCAGTTGTTAGAGGGAAATTTATAGCCCTGAACTCACATATTAAGAAAACAGAACGGGAACAAACAAATGCTCTCATGTAGCACCTAAAGTGACAAGAAAAGGAAGAGCAAACGAAATCAAAAGCCCAAAGATGGGAGGAAATTATAAAGATTAGAGCAGAAATTAATTCAATTGAGACAAAGAAAATAGTACAAAGAATTAATGAATCAAAAAGCTGGTTCTTTGAAAGATTAAATAAAATTGATAAGCCCCTAGCTAACCTCATCAAAAAAAGGAAAGAAAAGATTCAAATACAAGCAATAAGGAATGAAAAGCATGAACTTGCTACAGACCCAGCAGAAATTCAGAGAAACATAAATAGCTGCTTTGAGACTCTTTATTATCACAGAATTGAAGATACAGATGAAATTGAGAGATTCCTAAAAAGTAAATGAAACTATCCAAAACTGAATCAAGAATGTATAAGAACTCTCAATGATCCAATAACAGCCAATGATATACAAAATGTAATAAAAAGCCTACCGATAATGAAAATCAAGGACCTGATGGATTCCCAGGTGAGTTCTACAAGAAATTTACAGAAGGCATAATCCCAATATTCCTCAAATTCTTCAATGAACTTGGAAAAGAAGCAATTCTCCCAAAAACATTCCTAGAGGCAAGTATTACACTGATACCAAAAGCAGAGAGAGATGCAACTAAAAAAGAAAACTACAGGCCAATTTCTCTCATAAACATAGATGCAAAAATCTGCAATAAAATCCTCACCAATAGAATACAGCAGATCGTCAAGAAGATTATACACCATGACCAGGTAAGATGCACCCCAGGGATGCAAAGATAGTTGAAGATATGCAAATCTATAAATGTAATACACTATATCAATAGAGCCAAAGCCAAAAATTACATGATCAGATCAGTTGACACCAAAATGGCTTTTGACAAAGTCCAACACTCATTTATTTTCAGAGTCCTACAGAAATTTGGAACAGAGGGACCTTACCTTCATCTGAAAAAAAGCCACCTATGACAATTCAACAGGTAAGATAATTCTAAATGGGGAAAAACTGAAGTCTTTTACTCTCAGATCTGGTACAAGCAAGGATGTCCTCTATCACCACTCCTATTCAATATAGTTCTGGAATCATTAGCTACACTCATTAGAAAAGAGAGAGAAACAAAAGAAATAAGAATAGTCAAAGAAAAAGTTAAATTATCATTATTTGCAGATGACATGATAATCTACTTGGAAGATCCAAAAAACTCCACCAAGATAATACTAGAATTAATCACAAACTCAATAGCATAGGAAGATACAAAGTCAACACACAAAAGTCAATAGCATTCCTCTGCACAAATAACAAACACACTGAGAGAAAAATTAGACAAACATTACCTTTTATGATAGCAGTGAAGAAAATGAAATACTTAGGAATTAACCTAACTAAAGAAGTAAAAGACCATTTCAATGAAAACTACAGTACTCTGAAAATGAGATTCTAGAGGAGTTCAGAAAATGGAAATATATTCCACGCTCCTGGATAGGAAGAACCAACATTGTGAAAATGGTCATACTCACTAAATTGTTATACAGTTTTAATGTAATTCCTACCAAAATACCATTAACATACTTCACAGACCTGGAGAAATCCTTCCTAAAATTTATTTGAAACCAGAAATGATCTAGAATATCAAAGGCAATCCTGGGCAACAAAGACAAGGTAGGAAGCATTATAATTTCTGACCTAGAGTTACACTACAAAGCTACAGTGATAAAATCAGCAGGATATTGGCAAAAAATTGGAACTGAGGATTAGTGGAATAGATTAGCAGATGCAGAAGGAAATACAAACACAATCAGGCACTTTATTTTTTACAAAGGAGCCAAACATGTCTACGGGAAGAAAGATAGCCTCTTTAACAAATGGTTCTGCAAAAACTAGCTGTCTGCATGCCACAAACTAAATCTTCACCCACTTCTATCCCCATGCACTAACTAAAGTCAAAATGGATTCAAGATCTGAATATTAAAATAGAAACATTAAATATCCTGGAAGAAAATCTTAAAGACATTGGGGTAGGCAAAGACTTCATGGACAAAAATCAAAATGCATGTTTAACAGTTGAAAGAATCAACACCTGGGATGTCCTCCAGCTAAGAAGTTTTTGCACATCAAAAAAAAAAAAATTAACAACAGAGTGCAAGTCAACCCACAGAGCTTGAAACGATTTTAAATAATAAGTGTTAAGACAAAGGTCTTCTACCCAGAATTTATAAAGAACTAAAAAACTTTAGGGTCCCAAAATTCAAAGACCCCATCCAGAAATGGGCAGCTGAGATGAACACACACTTCTCAGACAAAGAAATTCAACAAGCCAATATATACAAGAAGAATTGCTCCACATCAATAGCCATTCATGAAATGTAAAATAAAACAAAACTTAGATACTATCTCACCCCAGAAAAATGGTTATCATAAAGAAATCAAGCAACAACAAATTTTGGAGAGGCTGTAGGGAAAAAGGAACATTTCTCCACTGCTGGTGGGAATGCAGACTGGTGCAACCATTATGGAAAGCAGCGTGGAGACTCCTGAAAAAAACTAGAACTGTAAATTTCTTTCAGTCCAGCTACCCCACTACTGGGAATTTTCCCAGAACAACTAAAAACATCATACCATAGTGATATCTGTGCACCTATGTTTATTGCAGCACAATTTGTAATAGACAAATCTTGGAAACAAACAAAATGCCCATCATCTGAAGAATAGTTGAAAAAGATGTGGTATTTTTATACGATGGAATATTATGCAGCTATAAAGAATGATAAAATAGAAGACTTCATTTAAAGTGGATGTATCTTGAACATATACTCATTAGTGAAATAGACCAGACCTACATGTGTAAATATTGTATAGTCTCTCTAGTGTAAGAACTCAAAAGAAGAAATAAAAATGCAAAGGCATAATACAGCTGAATGGAAATCAAAGACTTAAGGGTTAAACAATGACGTGACTGCAAGCAGAAAACATAGGAAGCATGGCAGGAGCAAAACCATGCACAGGATGAATTAGATAATGGTTCTAAAACCTCCAAAGAAGGCTTTATCGCATTGAGGATAGCAATGTGTAACATTAAAATTATGCTTGGAATACCTATCATTCTGGTCGTTTAGTTGTGTGTTGCTTGTAATGTAATTTCAGTTACTGCTATACTCTCTCAAGTAAATGGTTGGTTTAAAAGAAAATACAAAAGGGTATTAAATGAGAGTAAGAGACTAGAAAAATACCATAGGATTGTCAGGCTACAATTTCACATATGCTCAGATTTCTAAATCCCTGTGTAAAAAATGTGTAACTGCTTTTATCACATTTGTCTTACTTACTCTTCTCTCATTGCTGGGAAAAATACCTGACACCCAAAATAAAGGAAGAAAAGGTTTATTTAGCTCATAGTTACTGGAGGTTTCAGACCATACTCAGCTGAATCCATGGCAGTGAGGCACAACGCAGAGGCCAACAGTTCATGGCGGCAGAATAGCAACAATATGGTGACAGAGGCAATGGAACAACCAGAGGAGCAGAGAGCAATAGTGAGAATCTGTCTCTCTGTCTCTCTTTATATTATATTCAAGATCTCTGCCTCAGCCTATCCACTTTAGGCCACACTCATAATCCCAGAAGGACTCAGACCCATAGTCCCACCAGTACTAAAACACATAATCCCAGTGGATCATGAATCAAGTCTCAAACTCTAGAAGTCCCTACCCCATGATTGCATGAGGCTTTGGGGGTACAATTAGACATAAACCATAACAACATTATGTAGAAATTTAGTAGAATATCAATGATTGATAGATAATACCAAATCCAAGTTATGTCTAAGATATTTGGTATTCAGAAATACCGTGATGTTAATCTTAAGTACTGATATTATAGAATCATAGTTTCACTAGGTTTTTCTTCTGGAGAGTTAAGAATATAAGTTTATTGACCAAAAATTAGAGAAAAAGAAGGGCTACAAGGATTGTCAATGTTTTGGACCTAGTCCTTCAAGGTCAGTGAGGACTCAGGACATAAGTGAACCTGTGCTATAACATCCTATAACTCAGTGGTTTCCCAAATTTTCTGTTCAAGTAGATTATGGGGCTACAGAGAAAAGGGATTGAAGATGTATAGTGTGCCTAAGGAGAGTCACCTAGACTGAAAACATTCTCTTGGCCTTTCACAGAGAGCAAACTGGTCAAGTAATAGCTGTGATTCATCCAGATGTCTGACACTGACAACAGTTCTACAAAGCACTGTACATGGTTTCAAAGTAAATCCTGAGGGGATTTGACTGAACTTGGGAGATAAAAAAGTTACATGCTTTATTATATCAGTCTTGCTTTAACTTGCCCTTAACCATCCAGCAGAAAAGTTTAACCACAAGGCAGAAATGTAAAGCTAGATTAGTATGCTGACCTGTAAAATTAACAGCTGCCAATATTGCCAGTTTTGCCAATAACCCACTGTGATTATGGAACATTGGATTATGTATACATCTACTTTCTCTTAGTTCAATGAAAAGAAAATTTTGTACCAATAATGATTAGAAAAATTGCCACATATACACTCTGTGCTCTGTATAACTACTAGGAAGACAACAATATGCATTGTTTCAAATATTGGAAATTTACTAACGTGTTTTGAAACTGTCTCATTGTTATTTCTTATTAAAAGTAATAAAAAAGACATAGGAGTACAATCCTTCTTAAACATCTAACTTTCATTCTAATGTACTTAGACTTGCTTGAGCTCATTAATTAGGAAAATACTTTTGTGTTACAAAAAAAAAGGTGCACAAGTTTCATTTGGTATGCTCATACATGAGTGAAAGCTGCATTTCAAAATTTGTGAGCAGTATCTTTTCTTCCTACAGGAGTCATGCAAGAGCCAATATTTGTTAGAATAAGAAAAATATCAATGATTCCACATTTCTTTTGTACAGTACATTTTTTGTAATAATGAAAGTGTTTTAGTATTTACTCTTACAAAGAAAACTAGTTTTTATCAAGCTTTGAAGTTGCCACATTTCACAGTATTTTTTTCTTTTTTCTTTTCAAGATATTGGGTCGTTTTGTTGAGATACAAGAGTCATATGGTTCCTTCAGTTTCTCCAAATTAAGGTATTGCATTGGTTGATTTCCCAAATCAAGGAACTCCTGTGCTCTTTGCAATATTTTCAAGCCAATAAAACCTTTGTATAACTGAGCATAGCACAAACCTTCCACTGACAATGACTGATGCATTCCAATATAGGGGAAAGAATCTGCTTACCCTTGTGGGCCTGATGATAGAAAGCAGATGCTTTCATAATATGTGATGTTATCAAAGCTACCAATTTTCGGGGAAAGAAAAACATTATTAATGAGAGCAATTAACATTTCTGAACTGACTTGAGGCTCCCCATGGTATTGATAACATTTCTACTAAATGTGTGGATTTGCATATTTTTAATAATTTTAATAATTAAACATGTTACCTAGATATTTACTGCTAATTCTTTACAATTGCTGTATTTTAGCAATATTTTAACCACTTTAAATTCTAAGTTCTTGATTATATTTTCATTAAGCACAGAGATAGGTGGGTAGTAAATATATTTTGTGTTGGCTGAGTATCATTATTAAGAATAAACATTTTGCCTTCTGATTGTTCAAGTAAATCTCATCAGAAAATACAGTATTTCTTCCATGAAATTTCAACTGTGTTCATAATATGATTAAGAAATTGTAAAGCTGTTTCGAAAAGTTTGAAAAATGTTGCCTAAATTCATGTGGTAAACAAGAAAATGGTTCTGGTTCCTAAAA
>PVKN010042766.1:0-10346 GCA_004027915.1 Capromys pilorides | reverse complement strand
GATTTCAAAACACATTTCGGAAATTATTGTCTCCTCCAATTAGATAAGTTGTCACAAAGTATTGTGATTAATAGGTCTATATCCTGTAATGTTGTAAGCGATATACTTAGGTAAGTGAATATATCTATATCTATCTATATATCTATATGTCTATATATCTGATTGGGATGTCAAATTCACTAAATTCATTTTAGATGACATTAATAGAGAAGTTTAGGTTTTTTGAATGGCTTCATTAAGTTCTTTCAAAATAAGATTTGACTTTATTGAACAATTATGTAGGTGGGATAAGGATTTGTATACATTACTCCTTGCAATCTCCAAATACCTGTTGAAAGAGTTAACAGTAGTATATTCATTTTCATGTGGGTAAACACGGCCCAGCAAAGCTAAATTACTTTCAAAAAATCACACAGTTTGTTAAATGTTCATTGTGAGGTAAAATCTGGAAAAATGCTGCTTCTGAGCATGTTTGTTATGGACAGTGTTGTAGGAGCGTTCTCAGGATTTTCTTCGCAAAGGAACATGTTACGGTTTGTGTGTAGTGTCCCCGCGAAGCCTCACGTAAGTCACTGGGCAGAGGTGGCTCCAGGAGCAGAGAGTGGCTTAGGGGCGTGGCCAGAGGACCAGGGTGGGGCTCGAGGGGCAGGGCTAGAGAGGGGGGAACCATTAAACTGGCAGCACCCCTCCCATCTGTGCCCTCTCTGGGAGGTGCGGAGAAAGTCATCCTGGACACAGTGGTGGCCCTGCCTCTCCTCCACATGCTGTAGAGTGGGGCCATATTTATGACTGAGGCCACCTCAGGCAGAGAGATGCTTGGGGAAGACGGAGGCGCTGACCCCCTTCCCTGTGCAAATAAGGCTCCGAGGTCTTGCTACATAATTCAGGCTGTTTTAAACTATGAAACCTCCAATAACTGTGAGCTAAATAAACCTCCCCTTACCTAATTTTGAGTATTGAGTATTTGTCTCAACAACAAGAGAAGAGTAACTAAGACAGAGAGCAATCTAAAAGAGGAAGCCCTGAGTTACTTAAATAACTGGAATAGTTTTCTTCCTTTTCTCTTGATTCCTGCCTCATGCCCCCATCAGGAAGGCTGACATTTACACAAGTGGCTCTTTTGCATTGATTTATCCTTTGGTGAGAGACAGAGTGAAAGAACAGTGCCATATTCTAGGAGACTACGAAGACTTTTACAGATAAATGAAAGCTACCCAATGAAAAGTAGGCATTTATTAAGTGACAGTCAGAGGTCATTGTTTATACTTTATTGGTCGGCCAACTGTAAGGTATGCAGAGACAATTTTGTTCTTTATACAGGCCAGATATGGGGTTAACAATGGAATTTCACAGCAGAGGATGCTTCGCTCAGGAAGGCCTGCTGACTGTGGCACGTGCTTCATCTAGGTTTAGGGACAGAAGCTGTAACGTTTACTGCAAAGAGGCCAGATAGAACTGCCAAGAAGAAAGCATTTAATTTTTTTTTTTTCAGAACCGGAGATCAAACTCAGGACCTTGCACTTGCACTTACCAGGCAGGCACTTATGCCCCTGAGCTATCTAACCAGCCCCTGAAAATATTTTGCTAGAGCTCTTACAATGTATTTAGTGTGGATGTGTACATAAAATATCATAGACCGTATTCTAGGACTGAGGCAAATAATCTTATATATGTTATTAGCCATTTGGAACCACTTAAAAAAATTGGAGATGAACTGTTTTTCCAAAGATCTTGCTAAAAGGAGATTTTAAGTGGGATCACATCAAATATTGAAAAAGCACTAGCTAGAAAATAGAACTTCAAATCTTTTTTTTTTTAGTACTGGTGATAAGGCAAGCACTTATTTCACTGAGCTATCTCCCTGGCCCCTGAAATGTTGAGATTAAAGTGTGTGTAGGTTAGGGCCAGTGAGATGGCTCAGCAGACTAAAGCACCTGCTTAGGCATGCTTAAGCAAACTCAGGGACTGTGGTTCAATCCTGAGCACCACATGCCATACCAGCCCTATCCCCAGGGTGGGCTGGGCAGGCCACACACACACACACACACACACACACACACACACAAAGTATATGTAGTTTATAATGTAAATGCATATGAAAAGTTGCAAGATGATTTTGCTTAGCAAATGATATGCACATTATAAAATTTTCTCTTTAATGTTTGAATTACGATAAATATTTTTGGCTAGAGTCAGAATAAAAGGTGATTTAGAGGTCATGTGTATGTTTTTTACTTGCTAGGTTGTCTGTAACACTGTTTCTATGATTTTTATTTTAGAGTTTATATGGGAGCTATGAGATGTGATCCATCAGGAATATCATAGTACATTATTCAACAGCTTATAACATGTATTTAATAAAGAAAAGTAGGACCTGTGAGATAGCTCAGTGGTCTAAAGTGCCTGCTTTGGCAAACTTAAGCAACTGCAGGGATGGTGGTTCAATTCCCAGCACCACATGCTGTGCCAGCCCCACCCCTCGGGCAGCCTGAGCCCGCCATAACATAAATAAAGTTAAAAAAAAAGATAGACAGACTCTTTCTAAAAATAAAGAAAAGTAAAGTAAGATCTTAGTCTGCATTTGTGGTGATGGAGGTATCTCAAAATAACTCAGGATATTGGCTAATAGAATTTTTGCCTTTTGGTTGGGTGACTAGTGAGTTCTCTAGTGGCTCAACCTGAAATTATGTTACTAGCTATCTAATGGCACTATTTAATAGGATGATTGTTTCTGGCTTTATGGAGAAATGTTTGGCAAATAAAACTTCTATACATTTAAGGAGCACCAGGTGATACTTTGATATTTGTCTGCATTGGGAAATGTTCATCAAAGTAAAGCTAACTGACGTATCAATCCCCTCACATATTTACTTGTTTGGGTAAGAACAAGCAGTATCTACTTCTTAAAAACACATTTTAAGTATAAAACCCATTGTTACCAGCTGCAGTCATCATGCTATATGTTGTCTCCAGAAGTTACCTTTGAATTTAAGGTTTGCACCCTTCCACTTTTATCTCCAAAGGAAATCATCCAACAGCTCCCTCCTGATGTTTCACAGTAGGACTACAGATAGCTAGAATTGCTTCAGGTAGCTAGAATTGTTTCCAGTTCTGCACTAGAAACTGTGAGTAAAATGTAGAAATCCTCATAATAACAGCGATGGCCAAAATATGGGAAGAACTCTGTTGTCTGTTGATGGATAAGGTGGTAAGAGATACAGATTGAATGTGCATGTGTACATATACAGTGGAATGCCAGGAAAGGCTGCCACTTGTGAGAAGGTACATGACCCTGAAGGACATTATGTGAAGTGAAAGTGAGTCAACAAGACACAGAAACATACTGAAAGATCTTGCTTATGGGAAGAATCTAAACAGATATGGAAACTATATGTAGAGTGATGGTTACCAGGAATGGAGAAGGGGGAATGAGGGACCTGAGGAGATGTGTGTAAGTCAATGCATACAAAATTGCAGTTATGAGGAATTAGTCTAGAGTTTGAATGTACAACATGGGGCTGTAATTAATAAGATTGTATTGCACATTGGATATCTCTCAATGTTATGCACCGTTAAGGCACATAAAAAAAAACATAGCCGTGAGAGGATGGATGTGTTAATTGGCCAATCTGCAGCAACTGTTTCACTATGTAAACATACGACAAACATCACATTGTGTATTTTGGACATATGCAATAAAAAAGAAATCAATTGGTTCATTTGGCTTTGATCCAGATATTTGCATTTACAAAAACTGCTATATCCTCCCCATGTTATTGGCTAGGTGGATCTTTGTCATTTTGTCTTACTTAATTTGTCATCTGGCAGGGCACTCCTCTCTACTAATAGATAAACTGTTAGTAAGTGAGGTTTTAAAAATGTCAGGCAGGGGCTGGGGAGATAGCTCAGTGGTCTAAGTGCCTGCCTGACAAGCTGAAGGATCAGGGCTTGATCCTTGGTACCACATGCGGAGGTGGCCACTGAAACCAGGAGTGGTGGCTCATGCTTTAATCCCAGAGCTGAGGAGGCTGAAACGGGACACTCACTATGAGTCTGAGCTGCATAGCGAGATCCTGTACCAAATACATAAAAAAACAAAAAACGAAAAAACAAAAACCAGACAATTAAAAAAAAAAGTTAAAAATCAAAATACCTTCCTGGATCCTATCATAAGAGCACACAGGTTTTTCTACTGAAATAACTGGAGTGCAGCGCCCTTTGAATACCAGCATTCTGGAAAATCTGTATCTGTACTCGTGTGCCGTGGAGACCGGATGGCGTCTGCCACGAGCGTTGCTGCGCGCAGGATCAGCGGCTGCTGAGTGGCGAGGCTGCGGCAGCAGTGCAAATGGCACTTCCAATTTGTCTTTCCATCTGACAGTGCATCTAATTATACTTTACAAAACCTGTTTCAAGAGATCCTTAAATCTTCCATTGGAATATATTTACTTAAAAGTGAAGATTAAATAAACAGTTTAGAGTTGTGTATTGAGTCAGTTTAATTGAACATTCCTCCTGCTGCATTTGAACCACAAGATATATTTTGTTCATACTGAGCTAATTTTCAATAGTACTGACAGAGGTCAGAAACTATTGATTAGAATGTGAGTGAGACCCAGGAGAGGACATGTTCTTCCTTTGAAAATATCCAATTACTTAATCTACATACGTGTATCTTTTCCTACTGCTCAAATTCTTTCTTTTTAAATTCCCTCCAACTTACACATTTGGTAAGAATGGTGAATAGTAGAAGCATGTTTTATTATACAGAGATTGAAGTATTTGATTTTACATCATAAAGTGACAGTAGATAATATTTTTGTTCTCCTTTTCATAGTATTTTTCTGTCTCTACCCTGATTTTTAACATTGTAGTTAACATAATAGCTGCTGTATTTACTATAGCTTTAATACCTTTACTGAACATGCTACACATTCTTATTCTTTTGTTCCTTAGTTTCTAGAGATTTAATAGAAATTTATTGTATCAGTGAAATAAGTTTTTGAGACATCTAATGGCTTTAATTATCGCTACAAACCCTCCTCTAGCTTGAAGCACTGGTTTTCCAACTTGCAAATGCATTTGGACCTACAAGAGCAAGAGAGGTGGCTGGCTCCTGCCCCTCTCAGAGACTAACTTAATTGGTCTGGTGTGAAGCCAGGGTCAGGGGAGTTCTGAAACTCCCTAGGAAGTTCTGATGTGGATCAGAATCTCATGGCTACACTGAGTAGCTGACCAAGTTTCCTCACATACTGCTGTAATAAGCCAGGGGCTTGGTGGAGACCACTACAAAGCAGCCCTGAGCAGGACTTAAATTACCCAATAGGCTTTTCATGTTTGCTTCTGAGTCTGTCCAAAGTCTAGGCTGCTTGTCTGCAGATGGGCAATGGGCTTATAGTAACTGCACCCCTGTGAGTCACTGGGCCCGTCAAGGCAGATGAATCCAGAAAGCCTCAAAGGATAAGACAAGATCAGCCCAAGACACCCTGATCAACTTCAACTAGATAAAGATTGTAGCCTCAGGGATCTCACTTCTGGGGAGTTTAACTTAATACCTTACTTGGAGAAGTCCTTGAGTGGTTCTGCCCTTCTTGCATATTCCCCTTCCTTGTTCTGATAACTAAATAAATATGGGCCACACAGTGAAGGTCTTAGTCTTACCTAGAGAGAATCTGAATTCTGTGAGACGGCTTTGATCCTCCTGGATCCTGAAATCATTCCATTTGCCTCCTTTATTTAGCCTTTGCTGTACACCCATTTTGGAGATTGTGGACTTGATGACCCTGAAATGGCTCAGGGATGTTATTAACCCAAAGTTTTCAATCTGTCTTTACATGGGACATAACTGAGAAATTTCAAAAAATACTGAAGTCCGTGTTCTACTTAGGAGCTTGTTAATTAATTGCTTTGGATGGCTTAGAATTTGAATATTTTAAAAGATCCATTGGATTCTAGTGTGCAACCAAAATTGGGAATCATTATTTTAAACTTAAAAAAAAATCTAAAAGACATTTTCTGAGGAAGATCAGATCTTATATATTGTCTTTTCTCAGTGCTTAGACAAAATACCTGGTACTCAAAGTTGAAGGAGTACCAGATTCATTGTAGCTCACAGTTTGTAGAAGTTTCAGGTTATAGTTGGGTGGTTGGAAGGTAGGGTGGCATGGCAGAGCGCATCCAAGAGGGGAAGCAGTTCATAGTAAATCAAGGCAGAGAGTGGGCAGCAAAAAGCAACCAACAGCAAACAATGATTCTCTTTAATCTGTTTAGGCTGTATGACCTTAGGATGGATTAGCACTCACACCTGGAGGCTTTCCTATTATCCAAACCCAGAACTACACCCAATCAATCAGCGGATTAATTTAGTAACACACATTCTTGATCCCAGCAGCGCACACTCTAGATCCAGCCACTTCTGAAAAGTCCCATTTATGACCAGATGAGCCTTTGAGGGGACATCTAGACATTAGCCATAATACATATATTTGCAACATATGTAGCCATCCTTGGGGGATATAAACTTGATTAAAATAAGATATGAAATGTTTTTCCCTTCAGCTGTTAACATTATGTACATGAGACCAAAGAGGCACTCAAAACTCTTAACTTATATTTTAGTGGTATGTTTTTGGTTTGCATTCATAGCTATGATCCTAGGTAGTAGAAATAAACCTAAATGACCTTTACTAACGATGTCTATGGTCTTTCTTTGACAGGTGTATAAAAACCTACATTTATTTAAATGAGAGTCACACAGCTGGAAGGGCAAAACAAACTGTTCTGTTTATGATTCACTGGAATATTTTTACATGAGGTGGAAATATAGTGAATGTTCTGTTTCTTGGCATTAGCAGTAAATAATGTATTTAGGTAGCTGAGAAAATAGATTTTTAAGTATGAGATAATCAGTTTATGTCACCAGCTTTTTGTATATGACAGATTCTCAACTTCCTAAGAATGAATTTAAACTGTCTATAGTCCAATTGGCCATAGTTTAATGTTTACCTCTTAATTTCTATCCGATATTTGTGTGGATTTTCTCCTTCTAGCATCTCAACATGTTGCTCAATTATGTTCATTAGATCATTTCTTGCTACTCATATTCATTATTTCCAGTGGCCAATTTTATTTTTAGGTACAAGTCATTTCAGCATTTTAAAAAATCATTCCATTTGTTCTCTTTTCATTGCAGTCTTCATTATATCAGTTTCTAAAAACTGCTTGCCTTCCACTATTCCTCAAGTTTTCCAATTCTATCTTCCGTATGTTTTCCAGTAAATCTCCTACATTATGCCTATCAGTTAGTTGGGTTTGGCCAAGAAAATCAAATATGCTCTCATGAATTCCATATATAAAATTTTTAATACAGGGTTTTTTTTTTTTTTTTTTGGTCGGAAACTTTGATTATCCTTTGTCATGTGACTCACACAGGTATTCTATAACTCATTCATTTTTTTAAAATAAGAAATAACAATATGATAGTTTCAAAACATGTTATTAGTGCACTCGTAATAATTGATACATTGAATATTGTTTTCCTCATAATAGTTATGCAGAGCACAGGGTGTAGACATGATAAATTTTCTAATCTATGTTAGTAGGGGAAGAAAAAAAGAAAAAAAACCCAAAAATACCTTTTATCTTCTCTTTGTACAAAGAGGGAGTAGTTATATACATAGTCTAACGTTCCATAATTGTAGTGGGATACTGGTGAAACTGGCAATGTTGGAGGCTGTTGGTATAAGTGTCTTATGACTCATCATACTAATCTAGCTCTGCATTCTATGCCTCGTAATTAAGCTTTTCTACTGGGTGATCAAGGGCAAGTCAAGACCAGACCTGTATAATAGATCATTCATGTTTTGTATCTTCCAGGGTCAAATCCCTTCAGGGTTAACCATGTACAGTGCTTTGTAGAGCTGTTGCCAGTGTCAGCCATTGGATGCGTCACGGCCATTTCTTGACCAGTTTGCTCTCTGTGAAAACCTGAGAGAATGTCCTCTCTTTAGGAGACTCTCCTTAGGCACACTATACTTCATTTATCCTTTTCCTCTGAGGTCCCTTAATCTCCTTGACCAGAAAATTTGGGAAACCTCTGAGTTATAGGATGTTATGGTACAGGTTCTCTTATGTACTGAGTCCTCACTGACCTTGAAGGACTAGGGTCAAAATGTTGGCTATTCTTATAGCCCTTCTTTTTCTCCAATTTTTGGTCTGTTAACTTACATTCTAAACCCTCCATCAGAGAAGCTTCATGATACTATTACTCTATAACATAGGTAATTGAGCCTAACATCAGTCTTTCTGAGTATGAAACATCTTAGACTTATCTTGCAGTTGGTATTTTCTGTCAATCATTGATATTCTAATAATTCTCTTTAGAATTTGATAAAAGCATTTACACATTTTTACACAGATATTTAGAAATCCAAGGCTGTACAAAATTGTAGCCTGTCAAGTGTGTGGCATTTTGCCTATTCTCCTACTCTCACTTAATACCCTTTTTTGTTAACCAACCATTTACTTGAGAGAGAGTATAGCAGTAACTGAGTTAACATTGGAAGGAGTACACATCTAAAAGACCAAAACAACATGCATTCCAAGCATAGTTCCAGTGTTGCACATTGCTATCATCAATGAGAAAAACATTTGAAGGTTCCTAGGACTAATATCGAATTCATCCTGTGTACATAAGTGTATGGTTTTGCTCCTGCTATGTTTCCTCTCTTTTCTGCTTCCAGTCAATTCATTGTTTAATCCATAAGTCTTTGATTTCCATTCAGCTGTGTTATAACTTTCCATTTTTATTTCTTCTTTAGATTTCTTACACTAGGGAGACTATACGATATTTACACATGTAGGTCTGGTTTATTTCACTTATGAGTATATGTTCCATATACATCCATTTATATATGAAGTCTTCCAGTTTATCATTCTTTATAGCTGAGTAATATTCCATCATATAAAAATACATCTTTTTCAACCATTCTTCAAATGATGGGCATTTTGGTTGTTTCCAAGATTTGGCTAGTACAAATTGGGATGCTATGAACATAGGTGCACAGGTATCTCTATGGTATGATGTTTTCAGTTCTTCTGGGATAATTCCCAGTAAGGGTATAGCTGGATTGAATGGGACTTCCAGTTCTAGTTTTTTAAGGAGCCTCCACACCACTTTCCATAATGGTTGCACCAATCTGCATTGCCACCAGCAGTGGAGAAGGGTTTCTTTTTCCCACAGCCTCTCCAACATACGTTGTTGGTTGATTTCTTTATGATAGCCATTCTTTCTGGGGTGAGATGGTATCTAAGTGTTGTTTTAATTTACATTTCATGGATGGCTAGCGATGTGGAGCATTTCTTCATGTACTTATAGGCTTGCTGAATTGCTTTCTCTGAGAAGTTTGTGTTAATCTCGGATGCCCATTTCTCGATTGGGTCTTTGAATTTTGGGACCCTAATGGTTTTTAGTTCTTTAGAAATTCTAGATAGGAGATCTTTGTCTGAATACTTATTAGTTAAAATCTTTTTGAAATTTGTGGATTGTCTTTTCACTCTGTTGATAATTTCTTTTGATGTGCAAAAACTTTTTAGGCGAAGGAGGTCCCATTTATTGATGCTTTCAAGTGTTAAACATGCATTTTGATTTTTGTCCATGAACTTTTTGCCTACCCCGATGTCCCACTTTCTCTGCCAGGAGATTTAATGTCTCTCTTTTAATATTTAGATCTTTAATCCGTTTAGACTTTAATTTAGTGCATGGTGATAGACTTGGGTGAAGGTTTAGTTTTTGACACATACAGAGCCAGTTTTTCCAGCACCATTTGTTAAAGAGGCTATCTTTCTTCCAGTAAGCGCATTTGACCCCTTTGTTGAAGATAAGTTGACTGAGTGTGTTTGCTTCTGCATGTTCTAATCTATTCCATTGATCCTCAGGTCTATTTTTTTGCCAATACCATGCTGATTTTATTACTGTAGCTTTATAGTATAACTTTAGGTCAGGAATTGTAATGCCTCCTGCCTTACTTTTGTTGCCCAGAATTGTCTTTACAATTCTGGGTCTTTTTTGGTTCCAAATAAATTTTAGGAATGATTTCTCCAGATCTGTGAGGTATGTTGATGGTATTTTGATAGAAATTGCATTAAATCTGTATAACAATTTAGGGAGTATGACCATCTTCACAACGTTGGTTCTTCCTATCCAGGAGCAGGGAATATCTTTCCATTTTCTGAGGTCTTCTAGGATCTCTTTTTTCAGAGTACTGTAGTTTTCATTGAAAAGGTCTTTTACTTCCTTAGTTAGGTTAATTCCTAGGTATTTCATTTTCTTTGGTGTTATCATAAAA
>PVKN010042765.1:0-10344 GCA_004027915.1 Capromys pilorides | reverse complement strand
TCCCATTCCAGTTAGAACTAATAATTTCTTGACAAAAGAAACAATAATAAGAGTGATAATGGTCAATCATGTAGCTATCAACTCTGAAAGAACATTGTCCTAAACGCCTTCCATTATAGACTCATTCAGCCTCCACCACCCCGCTCTTGCTATCTCTGTTTTACAGTTGAGGAAACTAAGACAAATTCCAAGCTGTTGTTTCTAAATCACCAGGTCTCAATATTAGTGCAAGAAAATCTTGGCATCTCATTAAAAAAAAAAAAGAAAGAAAGAAAGCAAAAGCAATCTTGTTGAAGATCCCCACTCCACAGTGTAATTCAGCACAGTTGAGTCAGAGGACCCAGCCAATCAACTGCTATAACAACCTCCATTCTCAAGGGGTCTCAGCGTCAGGGATGTAGCTCAGCAGCACAGCACCTGCCTGGCATGCCTGAGGCCCTGAGTTCGATTTCTGATACAAAAAATGATTAAGTGGTCTCAGGACTGAGGCAAGCACTTGGCTCTAAGTCAACAATACCATTCCCAATAGTGTTGTCATCCTACCTCATCCTGCCTCTCTGGTGATGTTTGAATCATTGTTTTCATGCTACCCGAGATCCCGCTTCCCTCTGTTACTGAGTAAGAATGCCTACCCTGATCCCAGGGCATTTGCTGGCCTATCCTATCTCCGCCTGCTGCTGTTTAGCTGACACATGTGCCCCAATGCTCAAGTGTTCAGATTCAGGGCTTTTGGAAGGCCATTCCACCACCTGGAGGCTAACCTCACCAATGGATGAGTTCATAGATGAGTTTATAACTGAATGCACTATTAGGACAGAAGACTGCCCTGAGGAAGCAGAGCTCTGGGGAGGTAAATTGGGAGGCTAAGTGCTTATCCGTGGCCCCTTTCCTTTCTCGTCTCTGCCTCTTCTCTCACTCTCTACTTCCTGACTACAACACCATAGGTAGTATTCCCCCACATCACCCTTCTGCCATGACGTTTTATTCAGGGGCCTGATGACCACTGACTCATATGTCTGAGACCATAAGCCAAAATAAGTCCTCATACACTAGGCTTCTGAGCCCCGTAAAAGAAAAATTGATTCATATATCACATGACATTCAATCTAAGCAAACCATATTGATGTGTTTCTGCCTTAATTATGTCGGCTAGAGTCAAAGTCACAACATTATTTTTGAGAAGACACACTCTTCTTCTTCTCATAGTGCACCTGTCATAAGTGGTGAGCACCTTCCTTCATTTTTAAAACACCTTGAAAGGAAATTATCAAGCTCTATTCATCAATAAACATCTGCTTAACAGACGATGTGATTCTCCAAGGCATATCTGATAAATTTAGAAAATCTTGAAAAATATTCAGCCATATTTCCATTCACAAGCATGTAACATAACATAACATAATGTCACATAACATAACATAACATAATGTAATATAACATGTTGCATGCAATTTGCTTTCTTTGATGCCCTAGTACCCTCATAAGAAAAAAGGTTTTTGTTTTACTTTTCCACTAGGGCTACAAGCTAAAGAAATATTCAGTTTATGAGAACAAATACTGCTAAGACCATCTCACAATTGTGCTTGATTAAATATCTCATTTTCTTATTTCTACTAAGCTGAAGATGGATTTTACAGGGTGAGAGGACAAGCAAGCCATTGTTTCCATCATCAGTGACTGCTTCCTCCGCGGCTTCCAAGAGAAGGAGAGCCTCTCTGAAACTGTAATGATTTGAGAAGCAGTACATGATGATAAAAGAGAGCCTTGCTCATCAGATTTGGGAAGGCAGATTTTTTTTTAATATTCTGAGATGATTTTTAAAGAAGAATAGTCTAAAATAAAATAAATGCACCTGTTCTCTGCTTGAATAATGAAAGCCAGTCCCTTCTGGGACACAAAGCAGAGCCTCTTAGTTTTGTCTCCCGTGAGCAGTCTGTGAGGAGCTTCATGTTGAATAAGTAACTTTCAGTCATGTGATAGAGCAACGTGGAACGCTACTCCACAACAATGGGATGATTCTCTACATGCATCCCATGGTAGGCTTGTAGAGGCTTCTGGTAATAAATTTGCTCTCTAGGAAGATGAATGGCTCTGACTTAGAGAGCTTGTCTAAGTGACATCTACCACAGGACGCTGTGCAGTGGCACCTCCCTACAAGGAGCCTCTACCCAGAAAAACTGCAGATGAGACAACGGCAAGGGCATAAATCATAGAAAAATGCAGTAAAATAATTAGGAAGTATTAAGCATTGAATTTCAATTAGATTTGCTCTTTGCAAATTCTACTTAACTGCAGGTTTATAGAATTTCATGGATTAGTCCTGGATTAGTAAAAAGTGCTCGCAGAAGCTGATACTGCTTGCCCTTCTGTACCACATGTCTTCCCATAAGCAAAAGCTCCACATATTAGTCCATTTTTAACACGCAGCTATTAATGCAATTATAATCTAATGCAAAGTAAAAAGCTTTATGCCACGAATACAAACTCAAGCTTTATTAACACAACTTAATACCTACATAACTTTATAGAATAATAGTGTATAAAGCTTTAGAACTAGGAAGAATGTTTGAGATTACTGGACCCAGCTTTTTATGAGAATTACCATATAGGCTACTGTGACACATTTTTATTCATTTTCTTCTCCTAAAGTATTCTTGTTTTCTTTATGTAGCACTGAGGATTGAACTCAGCATTTTATGCATGCTAGATAAATGTTCTACATTGAGCTATATGCCCAGTTTCCTCAAATTGCTACTTTATATAAAGAATGAAATTCAGTTCCACCTGAACAAAATGTTCACCTAACGCATCCATAATTTCACTCTACCAATAGTACTCTTCCTCCCTGTAACACTGGCATCAAACCTGCAACGCATATGCTATAACATGCTGTCTGTGATCATAGAGAGCTCTAAAAGGCTAACCATTACTGTCCTATAGCTTCTCTTGGTGGGCAGCTACCATAACAAACCAGTGATCTTCTCCTTGTCTCCTACAATTGCCACTTATTCCCTTTAATGCTATTCCTTTAGCTATGTCACACATTCATTCATTCATGAATCATTATATCTGAACAATGGAATCCAGAAATTTGCTTTGAAAATAAAGAGGTCTCAGGAGATTTGTAAAGTCTCTAAAGTTTTAAGGCTGATTTATTTACCTTGGAATAACCAGATGTTAAAGTGAGAATAAGAAAACCCAAAATACAAGAGATAGTAATTTAGTAGATATAAAACTGTCCACAGTTATAACTCTGTGCATCAAGAACATGTGCACAGCCACGTTCAGGACCAGGGCACACGAGGCAGTGGCAAATACTGATCAGTGGAGAGAGAGCTCTTCACACAGGAAGTAGAAGCCAAGTGTGGTGCTAAACAAGGTTTCCCTCTTTGGCTGATTCTCAAAGGTCAAGAGACACTGAAAAGCCAAGTGTCATTCAGAATGCCTTAGGCGAGGCCTAAACCAGGGCTGTGAGTAGTCTGGAACTCTCTGAGACAGAATTTCCATTGTTTGCGTCATGAGAAACCTTTGTGGTCTGCACAAATGTGGATTCCTGAGCACTGCACTATTAGAGATTCTGATGTAATGGAGTGGGGAAGGGCCTGAGGATACAACATATTAACCTAAGGGAAGCTGCCAGAAGAATAAGGGGCAAAGAAACTCCTGTAGAGAAGAGATACCGTCGCATTTAAACTATTTTTCTTAGTTCAGTTCAACTTCAGTACTCTGTGAATCATACCCAATTATTATAGTTCACATTGATATCTTCTGTGTTCTATCAGGCACTGTATTCAGAGTTTAAATTATTCAGTTACTTATTTCCTATACATTATTTCTTTTCTTATATTGCCAGCTTTTAGGAGTAGAATGGACTCATGTCTGTGTTCCTCATAATGCTCACTGAAGACATAATTGCACAGATATAAACAAATACATTAGATTGATTGATTGATTAATTGATTGGTTCTTTACATTCTAAGTACCTAGTCCTATTTTCTAGGCATATTCATCTTTAATACATTGAAAGCTAACATTTATTGAGCATGTCTTATGTGTTGACCATTTTTTAAATTACTTTACCTATATTAGTTCATTTAACTCATGTTTTTAGGATAAATACACACTTATCATCACCATGTTACAGATCTTGGTAATTATCAACATAGCCTGGCTCCAGGCCACAGTGCCTTTGGTCACCAAGCTATGTCCCTTCTATAGAAATACTGATAAAAGACTTGATATATAAAAGAAATCGATAGTGAATTTTATTCAAATTTTTAAATGAAGTCATTAGGTCAGAAGCTCCCTTAAAAGATGGTTACTATGGTGTGTAATCTGCTATAAGGAAGTCCAAAGTATTCATTCTGAAATCCCCAGGCTGAAGTCTACTCAAACTCCTCTGTGCTTTCCCACTACGAGAGTCACACATCAGGAGAGGCGCAACCCCCCACACCACCCTGCAGAAGTGACAGTACATCACAGCTTTGAAGGCTGTGACAAGCCCAGCGTTTGACACTCTAGTGTGGGAGTGTGCATCTTGAGCAGTACCGAATGTGTCACAGTCTTTGTTCCCCACATACGTACTCCCTCTTGGATAATGAAACAGCAGAATATACTCTTGAGGACAATAAAATAGGTTCTAATATTTCCATACCATATAATTAATCTTCATTCAATCACAAGCATTTCTGCTCCATCTACTGCTTGAAACAAAATGCTAATAAGGCCGGAAAATGTGGCTGCGGGACAATGCAAGAAAATGACCTTCGATGTTCTTCCTTTGACATGAATAAGATGCTTTTGATCATATTAATGAGGAAGAAATGAACCAATCTGGAATACAAGATTTAGTTAAATTAGATCAAGCGCTGGAGACAAACAGCCTGAATTTAAAAAAACTTTGGTAGAAAAAAAAAAAAGTTGAAAGCACACTGCATGTAAAAGTCTAAGCTTTCTAAGCTCAAGTGAAAATATTCTAGAACTTGTAAAGTATTCATTGGTACACAATTGAATTCTTTATACCAACACTTTTCTCCTAGCTCCTCCCATTGTGTTAATTGTTTTTCTACACATTTTCATGATAAGTTCATTTCCCTAGAGGTTGTTTTCAGGTGCTGGCTGCTGTTTATCAGAAACACAGGGAGAAAAAAAACGGAGGCCCCAATAAATAGACTTTATTGGATCGTATCTCTCATATAGCTACAAATGGGCTGAAAGAGTTCATATAAAAGATCAATACCAGCAAATAATTTTATGAATTGAATATTTAAGCTCCTGCTGGCCAGGGCGTTTATTACTAGGTAGTGAGCTTGTATCTAATTGAACTTAGTATATCCCTACGTGCTCAAACCTCTTGTTTTTGAAAGCAGGTGGAAGGAAAGCCATATAAACCTAAGAGAGGAGAGCTGACTCTTTTTGATTGCTTTAGATTTCTTGGAATTCCAGGGAGTTATGTGTCTGTGTCTCTCAGGGGAGCTGTACTGTTACATAGTCATAGCTCCAACTCTTTCGAAAACTAATAACCTTCCTACTCGCTTGGAAAGCTGATCAGGATGTGGGAAGGCACTGTGAGATGCAGAGAGCACTGAGATCTCCTCACAGCCGAATTCCAGTGATCAAGGCCTGTCTTCCTAAGAGAACAGAACATGAGGGATTGCACGGATGTTCAATATTCTTGGGTGACACGCAGGGCACTTTGAAAGGCAAACAACAAAGAGTTTGCTAACTGCTGAATGCAGAACTAAAGATGGAAAATAGAAAGATGTATCAATCCCCATCACTGAAGCCCCTGGTTTTCTCAGGACTGGAGTTTCAGCATGGGCCAGTTCTATAAATAGCTAAGTATGGTTTTTTTGCCCACACAAGAGAAGGAGAGGTACATACAACACATTAACATGGAGCTCAACAGAGATACTCAAGAATACAGACTATCACTACATATCTAGGATTGAGATAATTTTGGCTTATTTGGGGAAATATAGATGCAGCAGTCCCATAAAAGAGAAAACAGACACTGGGGTATGTGATGTTTTACTACTTTACCTATAGACTAGTACTGAAAATAAATGGGTGTGGCAGCACTGATGGTAGGACGACTTGCAGCCTCTGGGGAATACAATTCACACTTGATTCATAGATGATATCCTATCACTAAAATACCCATGTGGGTTTTCACTGTGTTCAAAATATTTGAACACTTTCCTCAGAGATGCACTGGAGACCCTTAACTAGCTGTTCAAAATAATATTGTATGAAATTGACATGACAGCTGGGCTTGAAAAGGTACCTTTAGGGAAAGCAGAACACTGGTTAAGTTTTTGTCTTGTAGGGCTAAATAATTTTATCTGGGAAAGAGAGTGAGAGACATAAAATCCAGGTCATGGAGCATTCTGTCAGGTTGTGTTTACTTTTCTTATATCTTCCTCTCATTGAACAGAAAATCATGGGCCTCAGGGAAGCT
This sequence comes from Capromys pilorides, assembly GCA_004027915.1. Classification (NCBI taxonomy): domain Eukaryota; kingdom Metazoa; phylum Chordata; class Mammalia; order Rodentia; family Capromyidae; genus Capromys; species Capromys pilorides. The sequence goes on along the minus strand of PVKN010042765.1, from coordinate 3,884 downwards.
GACGGAGTCCTTTTATCCTTGATTTGGAAAATGACAGATGGAGGAATGGAGATCGTAAGACGGTTGCTGTGGTTTTCTGTGGGTTTCCTAAGAAGCGTCAGAGCCTGTTCCAGAAGGGGGCATGGCTGTAGCTCAGCGGTTATGAAGCAGTGAAAGCCTGGAGTACACACACGGCGGTCCATTCCCTGAGGTGGAGTTTCTCCCCCAGAATGGCCAGGGCTCTGCTGAGTACTTCAAAGGCCCTTTGAACACCAGAAACCTAAGAAGGCAAAATCCATTTTGGCTTCACTAGGATTTCACGCTGCCCTGACAGAGTATTTAGATAAGACTGAAAACAGAACAGGTGTTGGGTAGAAATTAAATGCTTTTGTTTACTTATATTTAATTATGCAAAAGGATAAATGCAATTGTGGAAATCACAATGGCAGTATCCCTTTTTAAAATTAATTTTATTGGTACTTGTTAAAAAAATGTATTTAGTACACGGTCTGCAGGGTCTCACTACACAAATCAGACTCATAGTGATCTTCCTGTTTTCAGCCTTCCAACTGCTGGGATTATAGGGGTGCGCCACCATGCCCAGTCTCAATCACTGCCTCCACATGCCCCAGGGGCAGGACTTACACTGTATGCCAGGGATCGAACCCCAGTCCCTATGCTTTTCCCGAGTAGGAGCTTTAGTCTGCTGAGCTATCTGGCTGGCCCTGGCTGGTACACATAATGAACACATTCAGTTTTGGGAATTTATACCTGTATGTGAAGTATCTTGACCCCCTCCCCCATTTCTTTGCCTTCTTTTCAATCAGTCTACAAAAGAATTTACAAAAACTTTATTTTCATTTTTTCCTTCTATACTATTTTCTTTCTTTTCCTTCCTTTCTGCTTTTCCTTTCCCTAGTTCCCTTCCCATTTGGACATTTTCCTCCTATCTCACAATGTCTGTTTTACACTTTGGTCCTTCTTCACCCTGTCAATTTCTCACACAAGAGAATGCAACATTTAAACATGTATTTCCAAATTATTTCACTTGAGTATGATTTCAAGGTGCAAATATTTACCTAGAGATGTCATATGGTTATGCTTTACAGCACAGTAGTACTCCACTGTATATAATAAAAACTTCACATCTTCTTTTTATGGGCATTTGGGCTGTTTCAAAGATTTTAGCTATTACAAACCATGTTACTATTAAACATCACTATGATATGATGCTTTTAATCCTTCTGGGAAGATACCTAGAAGTCCAATAGTTGAGACAAATCCAACTTCTCCTTTTAATTTTTTGAGGTATCTCTACACTGATTTCCACACTGGTTGTACCAGTCCACCCTCCCACCAACACAGTGGGAAAGGGTTACTTTTACCCCACAACTTTGCCAGCATTTGTTTTTGGTCAACAAAGGAACAGATTAGAAGATGCAGAAAGAACTGCAAACATAATCAGCCATACTACCTTTGACAAAGGGGCCAACTACCTTTACTGGAAGACAGACTTTTTAATAAATGGTGCTGGAAAAACTGGCTTTGCACATGCCAAAGATTGTAACTAGACTCAGTTCTCTCACCATGCACTAAACTAAAATTGAGATTGATCAAAGGTCTAAATATTAAAACAGGCACACTAATTCTGCTGGAAGATAGAACTCTTAAAGACATAGGTGTAGGCAAAAACTTTATGAACAATGTTTTTCTGATTGCATAGACATACCACAAAGAATCAACAACTGGGGTCTCATCTTACTAAAAAGCTTCTGTAAAGCAATAGAAACCACCAACAGAGAGAAGAGACAATACACAGAGTGGGGGAATTTTTTTGCCAGTTGTCCCGCAGCCACAGGACTAATAACCAGAAAATATAAAAAAGCCACATAAGTCAGATTTTCCAAATTGAAAGACCCAACCGCAAACTGGGCATCTGATAGGAATAGACAGTTTTCAGATGAAGAATAGAAACGGCAAATCAATATATGAAAAAAAAAAGTGTCCAGTGTCGCTGGTCATTGAACAGCTGCAAATTAAAACAGCATTGACTTTCGGTCTCACTCCAGAAAGAATGGCTGTCGTCATGGTCAGCCGGTCAGGAGAGGCTCTCCCTCCCTCCCTGCTTTTCCTCTTAGAACATGTGAGTGCGCCACCACGTGGTCGTTCGATGAAGTCAAGGGTGAGGCGCACCATGTCGCTTCTGGGACAGGAGAATTACATAGGTGTCTGAGTGCCACCCATGACAGGAGATACTTGCATGGATATCTTCCTATTCCTGCGGCTTTTGTTGTACTTGAGGTTTGGCTTTTGCTGAAGATCAATAAAAGCAAAATGCAGAATAGCATCACCGTCTATTAAGTCACCTCGTATGAAACGGAATTTAAGTTTGAGTTGAGCATCCTTTCATCCACGTCAGGCTCTGCTTCTCAAGTGGGCCCCATCGTGTAAGTTACTTAATACTTGCCGTGCCTTCCTCATCAGTAAGCCAGGGTGGGGGTGGTAACAGTCACAGGTACAGAACATTTTAATGGTACCTTGAGACTTTCAGAGATTCCCACCCGGCCCTCCACGCTTCCTGTCTATCGCCGCTGCATGCGTTGTCCCTTGACCACTCTTTCTCTTCTGGCTTGCTTAGGGGCTGGGAAACACGTCCCTGCATGCATCACTTCCTCAGGCAGATCCGCAGAGCCAGCCCCTGGGTACGCACGTCAGACCTCAAGAGCCTCCGACCGCTCCATGTAAGGACATCTCATCTCCCGAGTCGTGTTTGCTACTGAACTGGGCAGGGTGGGTCTGTAGTCTGGCACATTCTTCACCCAGGCATGTGGCCCCCACATCTACCCCTTGCATACACGCAGCGGATGCTCACTGAATACTTCTTAAAAATAACAAAAACTCTTGAAGTGTTAAAAAAACAAAACAGAGGAAACAAATAGCAATGAGAAATTCTGGAGCAGTTCATTCAATGCCCAAGAAAGGAAATTTGTCACTCAGGGGAGAGAAGAAAGCTCTGCTGCTCAGCTTGCAAATATGACAGTGATGACCAGAGTCACCAACCTCACGTAGCAGTGATCTACGTTCCTACAGGCAATGCCATTTATTTATTTTTTATTCAGTTTTTTACTTTGTCAATTGATTTCTTTAATTTTTTTAAATTAATTCAATGAGAAAGAAATAGCAATGAGACAGTTTCAAAACAGCTTACTAGGACAGTTACAATAATTAATACATTACATATTCTTGTCTTTGTAGTAGTTATTTAGAGTACAAGATGTGGACATGATATCTTGTTTAAACACTGTTAGTACAAATCTTTCTTCTCCTTGAACTAAAAGAAAGTAGCTGTATACCTATCCTATTTTGCATGTGCAGATATATCTATATCTTTATCTATATCTATCTATCTATCTATCTATCTATCTATCTATCTATCTATCTATCTATGTCACTACAAAAGGGTCCTTCATTTACATCCTCCTTTTTTGTTTTGCTTTGTCAGGGATGGGTGTTCCACTGCCACTCAAATATTGTAGATGCATGAAGTCAACAAAATAACCTTATATAGTCCAAAAGTCCATAATAGTAGTGGGTTATCAGCAGAATGGCAATTGTCAGAAATCGTTGACTTGGCCTTTTCTATCTCAGCATATTAATATGACTTTACTTTTTATACCTCATGGTTAGATTTTTCTGCTGGATGGTTAAGACCAAGATAAATCAAGACCTATATAACAAAAAATGTAACTTTTGTATCTGACAAGTTCAGTCAAATCCCCTTAGGATTTACCCTAAAACCATGTACAGTGTTTTGTAGATCTTTTGTCAGTATCAAACATCTGGATGAGTCACAACCATTGCCTGACCAATTTGCTCTCTGTGAAAGCCTAAGAGAATGTTTTCTC
>PVKN010042764.1:0-10347 GCA_004027915.1 Capromys pilorides | reverse complement strand
TGCCATCACCCACGCTTTTAAACCAAAGTCCTGCATGTAAGACGCTGTCTGTCAGCATGAAGGAAATGCTTCAGGCCGCTGCTCTCCCCAAACCCTGTGCCTGAATTAGGTTTAAAAATTAGCCCAGTGCCATTGTTAATACAGCAGCAACTTGAACTTAGCCAAGAACACTGGGGAAACACTAACTACATTTTTTTTTTATTGCATTTATAAGAAATAACAATGTTACAGTTCCAAAACACGTTAGTAGTACATTCTCAATATTTGATACAATGCGTACTGTTGTCCTCCTAGTAGTTATACAGAGAGGGTGTAAACGTGATAATATTTCTAATCATTACTGGTACAAAAAGTTTTTTCTCATTGAACTAAGAGAAAGTAGTTGTTTGCATAGATAGTCCAATGTTCCATAATCACAGTGGGCTATTGGCAAAACTGGCAATGATGGAAGCTGTTGATTTATGCCTTTTACAGCTCAGCATACTAATCTAGCTTTATGTTTTATGCCTTGTGGTTAAACTTTTCTGCTGGGTGGTTAAGGGCAAGTTAAAGCAAGACCTGCATAACAAAACATGAAACTTTTGTATCTCCCAAGCTCAGTCAAATCCCCTCAGGGTTAACTTTGAAACCATGTACAGTGCTTTGTAGAAGTGTTGTCAGTGTCAGACGTCTGAATGAGTCTCGGCCATTGCTTGACTAATCTGTTTTAAGAAGGTGTGGCCACCTGTCCCTCCTTCACACTTGTAAATAAAACACTGGAGGACATTTGAGAGTGTTTCACCTCGTGTCTCTGTTCACACAGACCTATCGATAGAGGCATACCTGGGAACATCTAAAATTCTCTTTATACCTAAGTTTTGTTTCTCAGGAGCACAGGACTTATTCCCATGGAGATGGCGTCTTCACTGTTGCCCAGAGCCCTGGAGTCATGACGGAATGGTGTCACTCACAGAAGTCCTCAAGGGAAATCTCTTATTCCATGGCCCATTCCTGGACCACTATCTCACAAACAGATGACCATTACTGAAAAGTGGAACTTCCACATCCACCACTAAACCCTCCTGTCCCCAGGAATTTTCTCCAAGAAAAGCCAGGGATCCTCTTTGGGGAAGAAGCAGAAAGAGTTCAACATGTTCTCTGGTCTCACAAGACTAAGAAGTCACTGAAGCTTTATGAAGATTCCTTTATCCGAGCCACTATAGCCTATATACAAATTAGAGACTAAGCCATAACCCAGCCATTGCAGAAAGAAAGGGAAAAGATAATTTAGGTCGTTTTGGTTCACTTTGATGTCCTTAATTAATATACAAAAAGCTTAGAGAAAGAACAGAGTATTTATTTATTTGCACACACACATACACATACACACACACAGAACACATGCGCATTCACAAATTGAGAGTCTGTGTTGCAGTGTATCTATCATTAACTGGCACAGGATGGTGAGTAGTGAGGGTGAGGAGGTTCCCTGGCAGCGAAGCCCAGCAGAAAGCCCATGCACGAAAAGCTGGTTCTTCAGAGGCAGGAGCACTGGCTATTTGAAACAGAGCTGCTTCATAGCCAAGAGATGTCCTATGCTGTTCAAAGCCCAAGTGATAAGAGTCACCACACTGCACGCCTTCTAGGCCATCAGGGATGGACTGACTCGGGATCCTCTGTGTAAAGCCAGGTCCACTCAGCCAGGACCTGGTGCCACATCACAGCCCAGCTCCTGGTGCCCACCAGAGGACACTCCTGCGGGGTGCAGGTCCGGACCTCGAGAAAGCTGTTGCCAACCAGGTACCCTGGCTTAACCTGCAGGAAAAGAAGTGGCCCAGGAAGAAATCAAAGCTTCCTGCGCATTTAACTCGAGAATTACACAGGTGCCAGTGGGCCCAGCCAGCTAGCATGACTGTCCTCAGGGCTGCTCTGCAGGGCTCATGCTACTAGCAAAAGCCAACTGCTTTATACAATGATTAGGGAGGGAAGGACCAGGCTACCCCAAACTATGCTGCTCTGGCCCAAGAAGTATTTTAAACTGAAGGGTAGGAAACATTCTCTGTACCAGCTCAGCCTAAAGGGGGTGCATATGTCCCATGGGGAGTTCATTGTCCTCAGCCTTCTCTGCCCTCTCTGGAGCTCATTGTCCGTTACTGAAGTGACGCTTCAAATCCCATACCCAGCCTCACCTTTAGGTTGCCACTCAGCTTCTCTTAAGCTCCCACAGCCCTTAAGATTAAAAATATTAGTAAAACTTGCATGCTTTTCCTCCTGTCACGCTATTGCTTGGCAGTATAATCCAAGACCCCAGCTTACAGCTAAGAAGTTGGGAAAAACTGTCCACTGACCCTGACACCTTAGCAAGCAAAAAAACCCTGCTTATAACCAGAAATGTTTATGAGCACTTCATTGGTTAGTGCCTGTAAATACATGAAATGAAACCAAACATGAATAAAAAGGATAATTGGTGACATGTCGGAAGAAAATGCCAACACTAATTGTTATAACAAATAACATCAGCAGTTCACATTTGTATAGCTTTCAAAATTCCCTTGTCATTATTTGTAACTTTAGGTCTCCTCCCACACTCAGATGCAGGCTGTGTGGACACACAGTGTATATTCCAAATAGGTGGAAGGAAGGAGGCATTCTCTTTCATCTCTGTAATTCAGATATGAAGTTCACAGGCCTTGTCAGGAAAGGTTCTAGGAATAAAGATATAACAGTGAAGAGGGGGAAATCAACCCGTAATAACAAAGCTTCAGCCTTCTGAGCCCTCCAATCACTCACTTCCAGAAAGGTAGAAAGTGACCTAGCTTATCACCAGGTTTATGAGATTAGTTTTTGTGGAGTTCCACGCCCTCTGCAAGCAACAGGGCTGCAGTTTCAAGGCAATGCACAGCATATACTTTTCTGTACTTACCTATGGCCATACTTTTTATGACTCTGAAATAACTATTATCCATGCCAGCTGTGATTAGCACAGGGGAGCCTCTCAGGGTTTGCGGTGTTGAACAGGCTGTCCCAAGAGCCCTCTCACAGTCTTGGTGGGTGCAGGCCCTGAAGTCTCAGGTTTTGTGTCCTTACGGAGATGGATTCAAGAACCGGACGGAGCACAGGACAGAGGCAGGAGAGGACGGCCCTTCTCTGTGCACTGCCGAGCCAGTCCCAGTGTGTAGCACTGTCTTAAGCAGAGAAAAACACTTCCTGACGGAGTTAAGACCTGAGCCTGGGCACCCGCATGGCATCCAGATGGGAAGATTCAGATCCTGGCTTTCTACGAGGACACCTTGCACAGGTGACAGAATTAACACTCTGCTCAACCTGCAGACATACTAAGCCTCCACATTCAGGAACAGGCCACTTCTTGAACAACTTCGGGGACAAAGAAAAATCAAGCAGAAGAGGGCTCCACCTCCTGCTTTATTCTTCCCTCCCCGAAATAGTAAACGACAAACATTAGTCACTTGATCTTATCTGGAGTGACTTGTTTTAACATGAACACTGAAGCACACTAAGATGTGCTCTATAGCACAAGGTAATATTCTCACCAAAGGGATGAATTGTTGACCTCCCAAATACTGCATGCTTCATATACACAAAAGTTAGTGTTTTTTTTTTCTAGAGGTTTAACTAAATTATCTGTTTCTACCAGCATCTTCTGTGTGCTTGCCCAAGCTGATTAGTCATAAAACAGTCAGAAGCAAAGAATTTCAAGTTACAAAATAATGGTGGAGTTAGCCTAAAGTACAGCTTGGGCATGACACACAGAGCCACTAGGATGCCACCAGGTTTCTCAGGAAATGTGCTGCCTGCCTGCTTGTGGTCATCAGTCACTTCAGAAAGCACCGATATCAAATACTAGGTAGAAAATCGAACAGGCGTCTTGCAGAACATTTTAAGGAAAGTAAGTTTTTGTGACTCACTAAAATGATTGGCAGCTTTACACCTCAAGTAATTAATGTTTTAAGAGAGGAACTACCCTTCAGTTGACTCTCAGTCCCAATACAAAACCCTAGGTCACACACAGAAGAGGAAAATCAGTGTGGGCGCTGGACATCATGGAACTCAGAGGGGGCCAGGGCTCCGTGCTCCCCAGTGCCTAAAACACTTCCTTAGTACGCGAGATTCCTAGCACTGAGCATTCAGTAAATAGACCTGCTAACTGTTTGCAAAAGCTAACGATCTACCTTAACTTTCCCAATAGCTACCAAGTATAACAGCTTACTATTATTGATTAATCTGCATTAGATTTAAAGTCTCAGAATTACCTGTACAATATTTCTTCCTTCAGCAACAAAATTAGTTGTAAAAAGATCAATGAAAATCACATAATCATCTTTGAAGTCTTGGGTTGAAAATCATACTGACAAATTCATTTGAAAACGGCATTGCTAGGTTTGCTGTCTCTTCTATGATAAAGGCAAAATGTCTACCAAAAAAACAGGCTGAATTTATCTTTTCTTAGAAACACCGCAGGAAATTTTAGTGAAGTATTTGGAATACAAATAAAAGTTGAGGCACAATGTACAAAATACTGAACTATTCAATAAAACAACTTAAAGGGTGGCCAAATAGCTCAGTGGATGCAAGTGCCTCCAAGCAGGCACAGGGGCTAGGGGGTTCGATCCCTCGGCCCGCTATGTCGGCCCTGCCCCCGGCACACGCTGAGACTACAATTGAGACTGGGTGTGGTGGCGGACGCCTGTAATCCCAGCTCTTGGGAAGCTGTAAACAGGAGGATCATTACGAGTCTAATCTAGTAGTGAGACCTTGAACACCCTGTAGACCCTTCACTAAAATACAATCAATCAATCAGTCAATTAATTAATTAATTAATTAAAAAAAACAACTTAAGTATGCGAGATCCTCCCTCTGCAGTTAGGGCCCCTGTGCAATGCAGCACTATCTGCTCATGCTGAAACCACCCTGCTGAAAATGTCTCCATCCTGCAGCTGGAAAGTCCTCTTTCCTTCCACAAAAGATCACTAATTTTTGTCACCATTTTTTTAAACTTCCAAATTTCACTGAGCTACCAGACTCTCTGGATGAGCCCAACCAAACAACCCTCACACTAAGAAGACCTAAGAATCTGCTTAACATCCATGCTGATTCCTGGAGTCTACTAAGCACAGCATCAGAAGGAATCTGTGAAAAGTCTCGGACCCTAAGGGATGTGTTTCCATGGAAGCGCCGCACCCATGGCAACGGGTGCACCTTACACCCTGCAAATCCCACTTTCAGCCACACCACAGCAATTTTCCCATTGTCTTGCTCACAGTGCGGTACCCACACATCACAGGCCTATGCTGATTTAGCTCACTAGACGCCTTCGTCTCGTAGAAGCAAAGAAAGCCGACGCACTGCGAACACTGCTGCTGACATTTTATTCTTGTTAAGAGTTTACCATATGGTCATACTTTAGACGTTGCCATAAAAAGACATAAAATAGAGCTTCTTACCAAAACATATGCCTGTCTGTTTTTCCTTTTTCCACAGTAAAACCTGAGCTCTGTAAGAGCACATGTGAGACCCAAGACAGGAGACCCCGAGAACGGCCCTCTCGGGAGCAGCCCTTGCCGTCCCCCGGGGCTCAGGACATTCACCAGGCCCGAGCTCAGGGACTCAAGAGCAGCACACGCAGCTGCCGGAGGACGGTCGGTGTGGGTGCGCCAGGTCGGTCTCCGTCCCCGATGAAAGTTATCTCTTCTAATCCTGGCTGCAACTCTCTCAGGCGAAAAAATAAAATGAAAATGCAAATAAAATACATGGCGTGGGCTCTGGGAGTCCTGACGCTTCGTGGTGCCTTAGCTCTGTGGAGAAGCAGGAGCACAAACCTGCGCCGTTGGGCACCTGGCTGGAGCACACAGCAGAGGTACAGACTTAATTTGGTCGTGGCACCACAAGCCTTGGCACGCGGAGCATGGGCCGCCTGCTGTGCACGCGGAGCTTTCTCTCCAGAGCCTGCTTCTGTTCTCCCCACATGCCACGGCCAAGGACCGCTCACCCATAATCTCATGATAAGAGCTGAGAAAAATCGACTTTATTCCCAAGAATGGAAAAAAATGTGTCCACTGAGTGACTTTTAAAAAGTTCTTCATTTCCGTCCCCCATGTACTGTGCCAGCCCCACCCCCATGGCACACTGAGATGGCAACTGAGACTGGGCGTGGTGGCACACACCTGTAATCCCAGTGACTGGGAGGCTGAAAACAGGATAATCACTACGAGTCCAATCTGTGTAGTGAGACCCTGTACTAAATACATCAAGAAAAAGGTTTTCAGAAATTTTGCCTTCCAGAGGACAAATCAGAGATGCCAATCTCAAAATCCCAAAGCATAAAAATGAAAAACAAACTAAAGATAAAGCGCACAAGTCCTATCTTATGTCAGTAAGACAGGAAGGAAGACAGAAATAACCAAAACAAAATAAGTAATGAAGACTGGGCTTTTGAGCATCATGCTCTCCTCCACAGAAAACAGATTGCAATAAACCTTATCATAAAATTTTTAGTTTAAAATCCTCTTCCTGCAAATCATACATTCTTGTCTTCTGGTTGAGGAAATGTCATTTTATGCAGTCATCAGTAGAATTCTGCCCATCAGGTTCTTGTGCATTAATTTTACTTGGTCTAAGCAGAAAGACGGAGGCCCTTCTGTGTGTTGCCTTTTAGTTCCTCAAAAAGAAGCCAGATATTAGTTGCATCTTTTGAGTTGTGAAATAAGGCATATGACTTCTTTGAAGGCCACCAGGGTGACTTCTGGTCCCAGGGCCAGTGCTCGGCAGAACAGGCTGTCTTGGGTCTCGGCAGGCTATTCTCAATTCCGGTCTACCTGGCAACAAAGCACTGCCTGTGACCAGTCAGCGTGTTAGGGTCCGGGGCTAGGAGTCTGGGTAGGTCAAACGCAAGCGTATCACAATCCCAAGGAGAAAGTGGGAACTCGTGCGTTGTTCCGGGAGAACAGAGGGCAGAGGGCAGACTGACGGACCAGGGAAGTGTTGAGGTGGGGGCACTAGGCAGGCTGAGGCACACACGTGGGCTTTGGGCACACGGCTATGAGGTATGCAGGAAGTTACTCTGCACCACAGGAGTCACTAAAGGTGCCACCTCCAGAAGGCGCAAGGTGTTGACTAGAATGTGTGCTCTCACATGTCAGTAGCATCTGCTTCAGACTCTCTTGTCCAGCGAATGGTTTGCCCTTCAAAACCCAACTTGAACGAAGGCCTCACAGGAAGCCTCTTCCACCTTGAGCTTAGCACACCCCTGGATCTGAGCACACACTGAGGCATCACAAACATGCAGACTGTGCGCATCCAGAGAACACAGACTGACACTCTTCACCTGTTTTCAGGATGCAACAGAGTACTTAGGACAAAAGGCGCTTGGGCTGCATGGGACGAAGTGGGTTTTTGGTGTGAAAGAGTTGTAAGGATCTAGAGCTAGGAAGGTGCAGGTCTCAGGGAGAGCAGAGGCCAGACATGAGTCCTCTTTGCAAAAAAAGCACTGCTGTGAGCTCCCGCTAGGCCTTGGGACTAGCAAGGACGACTCGTGCAACTCCTGGATTGGTCTTCAGGCCCACAGCAAGGCAAACCTCAGAGCCTGTTCACCTGCAAGGTGATGGGTCCCCCCCAGACCCCTAGTGGCGGGCAGCATTTCTTGGTAAGGACCCCTGCTGATTTGAACTTGCACTGCTGAGGGAGAGGCACGCATCCACGCCTGACTGCAGGGAACAGCGCCGGCGCGCTGCTGTGCTGTCACCAGGTGTTCACTGCCTACCAACAACCCATGGACTCGGGGCAAGAGGGTGTGGGAAAATCCCGAGTCACAGAGGAAGTAACAAGGGCTCATTAGTCTCGGTGTGGGCCATACATCACAGCCCCCATTGTGAGCCAGTGAGAGCGAGGAAGCAGGAACTCCAAAGGTCCCCAGCCATGGTAATATTCACTTATTAGATGCACAGTAATTCTAGGCTTGTTTAATCCACTGTGTTACACATACTTTGAATTTCTGTGATGAAATGCAAAGCCAAATCTGCCAGTTTAAAGGTGCATTTGAGGATGCAGACAGCAAACCCAACTGTGAGAATCGGAATATCTTTCAAACATGTGTGAGACACAGTTACACAATGAAACAAGATGCCAACAAGACAGGTACTAGGAGTCAGGACAGTAAGGCAGCCAGATGTGTTCCATATGCGTGTTTTCAAGGGAAATGGTGGATCCCTCAGTCAGAGTCAAAATTCCTTGGTCCTCTCTGCACAGCCCCAGGTGCTAGTAAGGAGCAGGGCTTGTCCAGGTGTGCAGAAGTCACATTCAGCCTTTAATTATGCCAAAGAATGAGGCACTGGTGCTTCTGAATTGCCAGCATATCCAGCTGACAGCAAGTTTCCCGAGCACTCTATCAATTTGGAGTGAGATAGCCTGTATGAAGGCCCAGGCCTCTGATCTCTGCTACTCAGGAGGCTGAGGAAAGAGGCCCGACAGCTGGAGCCCACCTCTGGAAACTTAATGAGCAACTGTGGCCAGACTTAAAAAAATGGAAAAAGCTGTGAGAATCAGAACGTCTTCCAGTAGAGGTTAGTCCCAGAGCAATGCTAGATTCCCAGGACCAGGAAAGAAAACAAGCTAAAGAGCCATGAAGGATTTCTCTCCACCCAATAAAATTCAGGAGCAACAAGTTGATCTTGTATTTTTACCAAAACCACTTCATGCACCTGTTGCGGTGATTAGAGAACCCTTAGGAGGCTTCCTGGGATCCAAGCAGGCACAAGACCCTATTGTACAAATGCATTCAGACACCATTCCTGGGGTGGCATGGGGTGCCCACCCGGGGAGAAAATCCAGCTATTTTCTGTTTTCCTGTGGCTCCTACAACTGCTATAACTTGAACTCACCGAAATTTTTTCTAAGAGGCTTCCAGAGCTCTTAAACCAGATGCGAACAGCACAAAGGACAGCTAGTACTTCCACAGCAGGGAACCGAGCAGGCTTACGGACACCTCCCTTATTTAAAGTTTCAGAGGGTACAGTCATTAGGACATCAGAGCTGGAAAGAGGACATCTTAGTCACTCGGGTGCTCAATTGATTTAGGTGTCTACAGTGTTTGTTACAGCTTTTAGCTCAGTGTCGACAGAGCCTCACGCACTGATGGAGAAAACTGGATCATGGTGTGTGATACTGGGCAAGGCCACGGATAGGTTTAAACCTGGGCATGATGCAGAGAGGTGAAGCCAGGTAGGCAGAGGGGGCCGCTGTGGACGTGTCCTCCCGGGTCCTCTGCACCACCTCCTGCCTACCCTGCTATGGGCTGTTTCCCTCTGTTGGGCTCCTCTGCCACACCACCATCCCCTGGGGCCAGCAGAGTTTGTCTGGACCCACCCTACCGAATGTGAGTCCAGACAAACTCTGTTCCTTTTATGGGAGTTGGATGTTTTGTCCCAACAAGAAGAAGGTAACTAAGAGAATGCAATTATTAGCCTGTGAAGCTTTTGATAAAAATCTTTGGTAACTCAGTGTAGAGGTACTTTGGTAACGTACTATTGTCCTCAATGTTTACAAAGGAAAATAGATAATACAGAACAAAAAATTTATAGGATTATCTTATAATAGTCACCCAAAAAGTCAGATTGGGGAGCGTTCAGGAGATCTGCCCATGCACTACAGACCCAAAGACCCCAGCTGAGGGCCTGGATCGCCTGCACTGCCCTGCACAAGCCCAGCTGGAGTCTGAGAGTCCCGGGCAATGTTCCATGCAAATCTATGCTGAGGGTCTGCACGGGGAAGGCCCCAAGGCCAGTGGTGGAAGCTAAAGAGTCTGCACCAGTGGATGAAGGATCTGAGGGAGAGATCGGCATGGAGCCAGGAAGTGATGCTCATGGTTAGGACCAGAGCACCCGAAGAGACCAGCAGCCACCCCCAGTGACAGTGAGGACCTGAGCTCCTCTGATGAAGAAAACAGTTGTGATGGCTCGTGTCTAGGTGTCTCCCCACCCCCAAAGCCTCATGCAGTCATGGGGTGGCTTCTGGAATTTATAACTGATTATTGTGCACGTGGGTGCTGCACCTCCCCTGGGGCAGGTGATTTGCATTTCAGTGTAAGGTAGGAAGAGAAGTTAGTTGCTTGAGCTGTCCTTGACTCTCCCTGCAGCTGATGCCATGAAAGGTTTCGCTCTGCCATGTGCCTCTCTGCCTTGGAGTCAGCTGAGTGGGACTGAAACCTCCAGTACCTGTGGGCTAAATAAACCTTTCCTTCCCTCAATTTGAGTGTCGGGTGTTTGTCACAGCAATGAGAGAAGAGTTAACTGAGACAACAGTGAAGCCCACATCAGACACATGAGAGCAACGGTCTTCTCCAGGAGGATGAGCGGC
>PVKN010042763.1:0-10351 GCA_004027915.1 Capromys pilorides | reverse complement strand
TAATTGAAACTAAATTAATTTTTCTTCTACAAATAGCAGTGTGCACATACAGTGCTGCTCAGCCTCATAGTTGAGGTATTAAACAAAGGTAATGGAAGATCTGTTTTTATGTAATCATAATATAAAATTAATTAATCAGTCAATTATTTAATTTGTAAGTATTTTGCTAGGTATCATTATTCCAGTGACTCATCCTATCTTATCATCTAGAACACTACAGTTCATTACATCCAGTATACATTTGTAGATTTTTAAGATCATCCTATACAGATTATGAATATCATTTTTGGAATTAGTTACATTAACTTGAGGAATAACTTTCAACTTCTTTCTCCTTTACGGTGTGCTGTGGGCTTATTTTCTCTCTCATTGACAAAGTATCTAAATATTGGAAAAACAAGACATGAATTTACAATTCACATAATTTTTCAGAAAAGTCATGGTTTGGAAACATGTTCAAGTGTAATGAAATGACTGATGACTAATGACAACCTTCTACATTGGAGGTGGGCTCTAAGGGAGGACAAGGACTGGCACAGTTGGCCTATCCAGGAACACAATGGATCCATCTGGAGACACATTTGGCCAAGAGCGTTAATGTGTGGAAGTACTGAGGTGGACTTAAGTGCCACTTCAGCATGAGCTTTGCAACATGCTGCTGTAACCCTAATGCTACTAAGTGTTCCCAGTGTTCTGTGTGCAATAGTTAGAAAAATGATGTCCATATCTGATGCTATGGTGGAGCTTGTCAGTGATCAATAAGATATTTCCTATGAAACATTCGTAATCCAGCTTTTGGCTAGAAAATTCAGTTATGTGAATGTCATCTTGAATGTGTCAGGCAGTCCTTAAAATTCCTCTAGTCATACAAAGTCCCAGTGCAAACCCCAAATAATCTTATTATCATAGGAAAAAGGATTCATTTACAAATTACTAAGCATAGGAAAATTTACTGTGGAGTTGCCATGCTACCGTACACATGTAGGTCTTTTTCTTCCCAGTGTTTTCTGTTCTGATGTACAGGGAATACACACAGGTTATACTGCTAGTAAATGTGATACCAGGCCAAGAAAAAGCAATGCATTATATTAAAATAATATAAAGACTCATTATTCAAATTGATATTTTTCAGGCAGATAAGCAGACACTACAGTGTCTGCTTATTTACTGTAATAAACAATAAATGTGTTAATGATTATCTTTATTCAAGTGTTTTCTTCAACAAATACTACTTCAAACAAATTTGCCTAATTCATCGTTTTCAGTCAATTTCCCTGGCATGGGCCAAAGAGAAGGCTCATATTAAAACCTTCTAGAAAATTCCTTTTGCTTCACTAACAACATTTAGTGCTTCAAAGGCAGTTGTTCTTTTCATTCTATCCTGTCCATCTCACTACCAAAAATATGTTTAGAACTTATATAATGAAAATCTATTCCTGCAGTGATTTGAGACACAAGATTTTATGGAAGCAACAGTAGATCTCTTTATAGTGTCTCACTTCTGATCCGTGAATGATAAAGCAAAATTATTTGAAAACTTATACAGCAAATATTTATGTTATAAATTTCATTGAGTCTGATCAATAGCTGCAGTAAATTTGAGCAGTATATTCCTTTTATTTATCTACGTGTATGCAATTTATTGCACAAAGCAATGCTTAAAATAATCTTTATTTTAGAAATAAAAGATTACCTGTCACATGATAAATCAAATGCTTCATAAAATATGCAGTACATAATAAATATATTTTGAAAAATATCTAACTGCTTATACAAAACCTCGAGCCAATGAAACAAAAATAAATGAGCAAAAACATCACATGCAATTATTATTTATGACTCTAAGGAAGATTTCAGAAATTTCAAGAATCTTGAGTTCCACAAAGGTTATGAAAAATTTAGAATTTTTATTTCTAACAGTCACATGATATCCAAAATGATTTAGGATGTTAAATACTTGTCAGGAAAGCCAACAAATTATTTAATCAGGGCATCTTTACTTACTCTAGGGCTAAATGAGTAGTGGAACACACCCCCTTATCCAAGGGAAAGAAAAAAGAAAAACCGACTCTTACTCTGGAAGAAGAATGTTCTAAGGTGTGGACGCCATACATGGTGATGCTTGAGTAATCATTAGATAAATTTTGTCAAATTTGAAAGATCTTTAAAAGTCTTCTATTATATTTATTAATGAATGATAGTATGACCATGTTGCTATTTTAAATTTAATTATATATTTATGTGATTTAAGGCCAACCACATCATCTTCCCAGGATACACATCTACTCATCTATAAAAGAACGGTGCTGTTTCAGCCATTTCTTGGTCCTCTTGTAGCCTGCGGGGTCACATTCTCATGATGTACAGAACAGCAAAGTCTTATCAATCACCAATATGTGATATGATACATTGGCAAAGGACACATTATAGAAAGGAGGTTCGGGTTTTTATGGAGGGTCTGTTTTCTGTCTACCTCTACTCAGCATTAAATAATCCTGAAGGATGCTCACATGTTTTTAGCAGATTCAGGCATAGATTTCATAATTGTGTATGAAAGAACGAAATGATGAGACCATAAAGGTTATCATATTATTATCAATAGCCTGAAATTATGTAATGAAATGTAATGTATAGAAAAAAGTATCTGCTAATAACATTTTTGCATGAGTATATATTGAAGTTAATTTTGCAGATGTAGTTCAACATCTTTTTACTAAAGTTTGAATCTGATATTCAAACTCAGTATTTCCTTTAATCTTTCTCTTTGACTTTTCCATAAGACCTTAACATTTATTTTCAAACATCACCTATTGTTTAGTGGTTCTAGCACCCAAGATTAGTACAGTCTTCCTAAATGCCACCTCATAGATTGTGTGAACCCTTTGCCTACCAAGGCCACAGTAATTACAGGAGTAAACTGAGTAAGCAAGGTATTCCCTGCAAAGACTGGGAAATTTAAAACCTTATTTTGTGTTAGCAATCTATTCTTTTTGCCTGGACAATATTTCCAAATGTGACAAGAATTTTATGCACTTTTTTGTTAGCGTATACACGGTCATCAGAAGCATTTGAAAAACCAAATATTTAATATTATTTTCTATTATTTAGAAGTCATTTCATAAAAGGGTATTCAAATTTTAATGAGGAGTAATTTTTCTACTGTACACTGTAAGCTTGGGTTGTGATTCTCATGGGAAGAAAGCAAAATGAGGAAAAGCGGGCTTGGGAGCATCGCCCACAACCTCTGCACAGTGAGACTGAGACTGAAGCTCCTTGGTTTGATACTTTGGACCACCAGGTGTGTCCTTTACATAATGAAGGAGTGTCTCAAAAACAATAAAACAAAGTCACAAGGATGAGCAAGAAGAAGGGGAAGGAAAATAAAAGAAGGAGGACACAAACTATCTGATTTATGTGAATTCATCGTGCAAAGCTATCCATCTGTCTTAGTTACTCTTCTCTCATTGCTGGGGCAAATGTCGACACTCAAAATGATGGAAGGAAAGTTTTATTTAGCTCACAGTTACTGGAGGTTTTAGTGCACATTCAGCTGGCTCCAAGGCACTGAGGCACATGACAGAAAGCAACCTTTAATGGTGGCAGCTAAGAACAAGAGCAAGGAAGAGAGCAGCAGCAGCTCAAGCAGCTAACTTTTCTTCGTTCCTTACACTGAAATGCAAATCATCTGCCCCAGGGGAGGGGCAGCACCCATTCCCACAATAATCAATTACAAATTCCAGAAGCCACCCCATGACAGCGTGAGGCTCTGGGGGGACACCTAGACACAAACCATAGCACCATCATAGCAGAAATGTGGTTGGGACACGCCAACAGATTTGCCTTACATTAAAGTAGTATCAGAACTATATGGGGACATTGAGAACTTAACCACACCTTGATTTCTGAGGGGCAATAATATTTCCTTTTTCCATTTATGGGAGAGGAACCATAGGAAAGCTGCTCCGGGTATCAATATTTGATCAGCTTTTCAAAGACTTAAAATCTTTGTTTGGGTTTTCTTGTTTGTTCATTTTTTTTAACTTGGAAGATATTATAATTACCAATGTAGTGTAATCAGTTTGGTTTTGGTTAATTGATGTTTATGAAATGACTGATATTATGCTTTAAGAACAATGATTGTTCTCAGAGCAAATCGAGACTAGGTTTGCATTCTGAATTAAAAGCTACTCTGTAAGCTTGCTTGTATGAATTCATTTTCAGAGCTGTGGTTTCTTTACATGTATGGTTGAACAAGGAGCACAGTCTCTGTGGGATTTATTAAAATTTTATAAACTAAGACATAAGGTCTCTAGTCAAGCAATAACTAACAGTAAGTGGTCACTGTTTTCAAATAGTCACATGCTATAGAATCACATTTTCAAAAGCTCTGGAGTCTAAACTAGGATCATTTTTTCTGTTGCTAATATGCAAAGTTTCTGAATCCAATATCGCCATGCTAGGTAATACAACTTGCTGAAACCAAGTAGTTTTTCACTGATGGTGCACAGCGAGTCTCTGATTTTGTGCTTTTTTAACAAAAGGTGATGATTATATTGTCACAAGTTGTCCATGTTTTAAGTAGAAGAAAAATAGACCACTAGAAAAGAGAAGCTTTACAAAATCTGCAGAGTTGGGCTAATAGCTTACAGGATTGAAATATAAATGTCTAGATTCTGGAAGATTTTTGCCGATGCCTATAAGAACTAAACTTGCCGTTATACCTAATTCCAGAAGCCTAGAGTTCATTGTATTTCAGGACACACTGCAATGTATACATTTGGAATTTTCATTTCCTTACTTAGTACGAACATTTGGTCCTTGAGAAAGGTAGAAGTATGAGGCTTTCTTGTTATTGTTTTCTATTTTCTCCCTCAATATTTGCACACAGAGCTCCATATGAATGACACATTTTTATTAAAATCAAGAACAAATTTATGTAAATTGTGCCCTCCAGTAGCAACAGCTGAGTATCTAATTATTCTAAGGAATGTGCAACAAGATTCATTTTAGTTTTGTAACCAAACGAAATATACAAATAAGAACCATGTAATAGCTTTCTTTTTCATTTTTATATGTATTTGGTACAGGGTTTCACTACGCAGCTGGGACTCCTAGTGGTCCTCCTGTCTTCAGTTTCCCCAGTGCTGGGTTGACAGGGGTGTGCCAGCATGCCCAGACTCCAACATCTTTGACTCAGCATGCCCTGGGGACAAGAACTGTATAATAGATTTTTACTTTCCTCTGTCACCATTTGGAAACAAATTATCCATCTTTATACATCAACACCTGGAAGCATGTATTTATCATAGACAATACATTAACATTGGATAAATACTGAGACAATTAATAATACATTGAAGAGAAGAACAATTCATAGTAATAGCTTCATTTGGTTGACTCAAAGGTATTGCAATACTTAACTAACTTTGTATGCATATGAATTGTTTCGTGATTCACAGCTCTCCAAAATATTTTCTCGACATCATTTCATAGTAGTTTAATAATCTACCATTCATTTTGTTTTATTCTACATCAGGATTTCTGAACTTTAGAACTATTGGTGTTTAGGGCAAACTAATTTTTTGTTGTAGGAGCTATATAGATTATAAGGTATGTAGCTTGATCTCTGGCCTCTGCCACTAGGTGCCAGTAGCACCCAACCTAGTAGGAACTTGGTAGTTACAGTTCCCCCAAAATTCACAGCCAGAGTCTAGGAAGGCCTAGACCTAAGGGTCATGAGACTTGAGAAGGAGCTTAGTTCCCTCATAGGAAGAGGCAGAGAGGTAGCGACCTAACTTTCCAATGTGGGTATCAGGCATTGACAGTCTCACTCCGTTCCCATCCTCTCATCCCATTTGAATTGGTAACAAGTCATCCTGTCCAGGGTCATGTGTTACATGGCACTCAGAGTGGCTAAAGCAGGAAATCACTACCAGGAATCAGCATGGGACACGCATGGAACCTCATGAATGACAAGCCCTTACTAAAAACAAAGAAACACACAGCACATTATTTGCTTCCATTCTTTCTATGTAGCCATAGGAGGACGCAGCAAAGAGACAGCTGTCCGCCAAGCAGGAAGCAGGCCCTCAGCAGATGCTTGGAGCAGGCACATGGAACACTGGCCTTCCCATCTCCACAACAGTGAGAAATAGCGGTCTGGTGTGTACTGTGTTGGCCTGGGTACCTTGTGGTTGGTTGCGGTAATTTCTGAGCTAAGACACTTTCGGGAATTTATCCAGACATTCATCCCTGGCCCCTGTGGAGGAGCCGTCATTGTGGCTTCCCATTAGAACCACGATGCTGAGTGGAATGTGGTGTTTTCACACATGTCTTGGCAAGAACAGAAATGCTAATAGACGCTCATTCTACTGTTCAATGGAAAAACCCAAGATATAAATAAATGAAAGACTAAAATAAAGTCGAGGTGCTGGGAAGCACAGTCATACTTGCTGGAGGGACCAGGGGAACCACGGAGAAGCAGGAGGAGAGTTGTGTGATAGAAGGTGACCGCGAATGTTCCAGACGTGTGTGAATTCCTCAGAACCAATCCATGACCTGCAGAAGCACAAACTGGTACAAACTATCGTGCCCTTGACCTTACTTTCAGCTGTCGGGGCTCCAGTTCATGGAATCCATTATGTCTTTTGCTTCCTTCTCAAGCTTTCTTGTTATTTATTTTGAATGTAAATCTTCCTTTGATTGTTTCATTTTCATTTTTTAATTGCTAAAGCTACTTTATTTTCTTTTCCCTTCCCATGAGCTTGTTTGCCGAGTTTATTTGCAAATACCACATGTAACCACAGATGCCTCATGGTCTCCTTCTCTAGACCACTTCTACAACCTCATTAGAGCCCTTTCCATAAACGTAGCCCCCGCTCCTCACACTGACAACAAGCTGTATTCCTTCTTCCATCTTTCATCTCTCTATCTAACTTAGATTAAGAGAATCAGTTCACTCTTCCTAAGTCACTCCTGAGAAAGTTTTTATAGGTTGTCATTGCACCCCACTGTCACACAGTATCACATTTACTACACAATGTGAGTGATAATTTTCCACACCAACTTGTTTGTGCTACGATGTGCAGACATTTGGGCAAACATTATTCCATAAGATCTGTGAAGGACTTTTATATTAGATTAATATTGAAATTTGTGGATTTTGATTAAAATAGATTACTACCTACAGTAGGGATTTGCCCAGCAAGTAACTGAAAAGCTTTAGTTCACCAAAGCTTTGTGTTCCAAGAAGCACGACATTTCCACACACAGGTGGGCTTTGGGCTTGAGCCACAATTTTTCCCTTGGACCCTAGACTGCACACCTACACAGTTGTGTGAAGCAACGCCACACACTTGTTCTTTCTCACTTTCTCTCTTTATTTCTGCCTCTGTCTTTCTCCATCTTGTAGCACACACTCATCTCACATGCACACACATACACACTCACCTTCCACATCATATCACTTTAATTACATAGTCATGCTTCTATGGACATGTTTTGCTCACATAATAATATTCATTTTCAAACATGAATCAGTTTCTTTTCTGGATTTCAAGCTAAGGTGCATGTGCATGCGTGTGTGTGCTCGCGTGTGTGTGCACGTGTGTGTGTGTGTGTACGTGTAATACATTCTTATATGAGCGATAGCAACACTATTCTTTTGCATATGGTTGCACCTTTCATCTTTTAAAATTAATAACTGAAGACCACATCAATGGTATCAAAATATAATTCTAAAAATTACTTTGCAGTTTTTAATCCAATGTATCTGCATTGAATTATCACAATGGAATATTATAATTCTCCATGAATTTAGTTTCTTTTGGCAAACAATGCCTCACTGGCACATGACTTTAATTGGGTCACATTTTTAACAGATTTAAACAAATTAAACTCACAGGTAGGAGTCAAAAATTAATTAAATGGGTATTTTATGGAATTCTAAATTTTAATGTGTTTTTAGTGTGCTATCATCTGGCTGGACAACGGATATATCGAGTTTATCAGAAACAGTTTCCTTCCTTCCTTCCTTCCTTCCTTCCTTCCTTCCTTCCTTCCTTCCTTCCTCCCTCCCTCCCTCCCTTCCTTCCTTTCTTCTGGTACCAGGAATAGAACTCAGGACCTTGCTCTTGCCAGGTAAGCCCTGTACTGCTGAGCTACAGCCCCAGCCCTGACTTCAGGAACTCATCTTGCCTGCATTGCTGTCCACACCTGATAGGCCCTTCCTCTGTGAGCAATACTTGGGTCTTGCGCTCAGCGCGGCAGGACACTGCTTCTGCATTTGCTGACGTAAGATGCTCGGTGACAGCTCCTTTGAGTACATATGTGGGCACTATTAACATTTTCAAAAAATTAAACATTCTGAGACAATGAAGAATTTGGAGGCTTGCCTAAATATCACAAGGATAATGTTGACTAAGTTAGCTTTTACTAAAATTGATGAGTCCTAGAGAAGGTGCAGGTAAAGGTTTTACAAGAAAAGGAGACACATCTTTGAAAGGCTCCACACTTCCAGAGTGTCAAGGTTTCCACCGGAATAAGCACACATAAGAAACGTGCACACATTCATACCACCCTTTTGGTTCTACCATAAATGAATGCTAGTGATTTTCTCATTAGTCACTGAGGCTTCCATTATCATTGACGTGTGAAATAGTGAAACAATAAGAGGCTCTCCAGTGGACACTTGGAAAGTGACTTTGTGCAAAGTCCTGTACTTCAGCGTAATAGACTCCCACGAACCTAATGTTGCACTCTCATTCCTTCTGTAAGTATACTGAGTATGAGCGTGGCCAGGATTCAGAGGCCATCACCAGCTGTGCAGAAACAGCGGTGTCCCCTGGCTTCCTCCTGTCTTCATTCCCCACTTTGTGAGTTGTCACTCTAGCCAGCCTTGGGCACATCAGCATTCATAGGGTGACTGGTGGAGACCACTAGGAAGCAGCACTGAGCAGAACTTAAACTAACCAAATGGCTCTCTGTGTTTGTCTGCGAGTCTGTCCAAGCCTAGGCCCCTTGTCTGGAGACGGGCGGTGGACTCAGAGTAAGTGAACCTCTGTGAGTTGCTGCTTCCCGCTGAGGCCCGTAATGGCCTGTGAAGCCATGATGCCTCTGAAGACCAGCGAGGCCACAGTAAGGAGGACACCCTGCTCCAACCACAGTTACCTAGATAAAGCCCATAACTGTGGGCTTCTCACTTTTGCCTTCTTGGTGAAAGCACAGTTCTCTGAAATGAACGTAGTGTGTTACTTGGGAAAGTCCTTGAATGGGGACTGCCAGGGTCCTGTTCAGATTCCCCCTCTTTCTTCAGTAACCCCCACCTTTGTTTGAAAACCAAGTAAAGATTGGCTGCCCAGAGAAGGTCTTTATCTTAGTTCCCAAAGAATCTTGATGTCTGCTACAGGCTTTGCACCTCCTGGAGCCCTAAAATTGTAAGACTTTGCTCTTCTCCATAAGCTTTCACCATGTATTGGCTCGGGAGATTGCAAGCCTCATCAGTGCATGATGACTAAGGAGCAGTACTAATGGTTAGGCGACCCAATGGGGTAGGTCACTGCCTTGAATGCCTTAGGAGTATCACTTCAGGTAGTTCCACATTAACTCCAAGAGAGACATTTTTACTCTTTTACAGATAACGGTAGATAATTAGCTAAAGAGAAACTACTCTGTGACCAGAGATGAAACAGAAGTCAGTAAGACAGTAATGTCATCCTTAGCTTTTGAGTTAACTGTCACACAATATTCATAGTGACTATCATAATGCTTTAGTTTGTGATTACTCGTGAAGCACCAGTTTCAGGCAATTTTGCTCATAGCTGTGAAATCAAATGGAAAAATGGGTCTGTGGTCAACTCTGCTTTCATGGAGAGAGCCATATTCATTCCTGACTCAGTGTAAGTCATCTGGAAGTTATAATATTCAAGTGTTGTTCAGTTATAGCAAATTAACAAGACACAATCATACATGTATATGTCTGGAAGATTGAAACAGACCATACCTTACTAAACTGTTGGCACTGTCGGGATCTTGTGCCAGCACAGTGCCCACAACGGTCCCAACCTTGGCATTTTCATACACTTCCATAATGTAGGATGGCATGGAAAAGAGGGGCGGCTCATCCACGTCTCCCACGATGATCTTGAGCATGGTAGCATCTTTAAAAGGACCCAGATGAGAAAACCGAAAGTCAAGATGTGTATTTGCTCCTTCTATGTTGAGGGTGTAGGACTTCTTTTTCTCGTAGTTTAATGGCTGTGGAATACATAAAATTTCCATGTTATAAGTTTTATATTTTTCAGAGAATGAATAATGTCTTTCATCCAACTTCTTTTCTAGTCAGGAGTATATT
>PVKN010042762.1:0-10345 GCA_004027915.1 Capromys pilorides | reverse complement strand
ATCTGTTACAGCCATGAGTGCCTACCCAAGCAAGGGCCAGGCATGGTCGTGTGGGCCCGCAATCCCAGCCCTTGGGAGGCTGAGCCAGGAGGGTTGTTGCAAGTTCAAGACCTGGCTGGGTTACCTAAATAGTTTAAGGCCAGTCACAGGTAGGTAGTGAGATCCTGTCTCAAAAAAACTTAAAAAGAGATAAAAAAAAAAATTTTGTTATTTGTAATTGAACACCTGGCCAAGATTCTTGAAAGCAGGAGAGCTGTGGTCATTTACTTCATAATAGTACTTCAGTGTCAGACCACACATATGACAGTGGTTCCATGAGATTTAATAAAGCTGAAAACTTCTCCTTGCTTCACATTTTTACTGTGCCTTTTCTGTGCCTACAGATGTTCAGACATGCAAACACCATCATATGGCAGGTACCTACAGTACTCATGACAGCATCATGCCGCATGTTGATGTAGCCTAAGAGCAATAGGTTGGACCAGTAGCCTAGGTATAAGGTAGGCTGTGTTGTCTAGCTTGATGTAAGTGCTCCCCACGATGTTTTCAAAACGATGGACTTGCCTCACTATGCGTAGCCCAGGTCCTATCGCTGTCCTTAAGTGACTCGTGACCAAACTATATATAGTAGATTTTGCCTGGTTTTCTAAAATTAAAAATGCTGTCTTGCAATTTTTTTAGAGTTATCATTTGAAATGCATTTTGTGAACTGGGGATCCTGCCTGTGAAACAGATGGCCCTGGAGGCTGGGTCCAAAGGGAGAAGAACTATTTATTTAGTTCTCCAACAGTATATTGAGCATGTGTATGTGGGTGACTATACCTTATTTGAACTTGGAACTAGGCCAAGACAGAGAGAAGCACGTGGCTTCCCTCCCTTACAAACTTTACAGTCTAGCTCTAGAAACAAAATACAAACAGGAAACAATTAGAATAGATAATGATCCAAGTACCTTGTACTGTAGGAAATTAGAAGGAATACACAAGAGAATGATGCCGAAACTGTTCATGAAAGAGGAGGACTCAACTGGGTTCTGGAGGATAAATGGCATCTGATGAGGAAGAAGAGAATAGAGCTACTTCTGTTGGAAGGCACAGTCTTGCTAGGACATGCAGTGGGACCATTCTTTAGACAAGTGGGATAAAAAATGATGAATTTTATTATAGCATCATGAAAGACTCCTGGAAGGAAATAAGATTGAAGGAAATAGGAGGAGATAAAATTTTGGAGAGTCCAGAGTTCTAAAAAGAATATGAACATGTCAGTAAGGAGCAGTGTTGGGCAGCAAACAGAGTAATAATGCTTTAGGCTTTAAAATGCAAAATTTGATTCTTATACTTCTTGGCTATGCGAACTTGGGAAAATTATAAGGATTACTTAAACCACGTGAGGTACCTCGTAGTACCCAACTCCCAGTAGGTACTCAGCCAACATGAATTTATCCCAATGCAATGAGTAAAGCTGGGACTGCAGGTCTGTTTTCAGGTACAGTGGAGGAACACATAAGAATGTCCAAGCACACTAGAAGTTAATGTGCATGGTTGATTGAGTCTCTACATCTGTCCTATATAATTATCTTCTATAATTATCTCACACAAGCGTCACTTTTCATCAGCAACTCTTTGCAACTACTATACTGATTTTTTTCTGAGCTTCAGTGTTTCATCTGTAAATCAGGCATCATACTGTATGAACTGATGTGAGAATTAAAGGAGTTGATGTGAACGCATGTATTGTGAAAACTCTAATGTGCTAAACAAATGGTAGCTATTATCTTTCATTGACATTGAGCAGGCCAGTTACTTAGTAAACTTTAATATGACTGTGTTCAGCTATTAATGTTTCAAATGCTTCAGATGCAAATATACTAAGCAGTTATTAACTCTCATCCCCGAAGTGAGGTGATTAACTAGAAAAAATTTGTGAAATAGAGTGTTTGAAATGTTCATTTTATGGCCAGGAAGATAGCTCAGCAGCATAAGCACATGCCTGTAAGCACAAGGACCTGAGTTTGATCCCCTATACCACACACACACACACACACACACACACATAGTTTTAATGTTGATTTTTGTACCAGTACCATAATTGTGTCTTCTTACTCTTTGAGTAGTAACTGCTCTGAGAGTAATTAAATAGGGATTGACAGTAATAATAACTGCTTCACATTTACATATTGTGTTTAAGTAAGACATTCCAATGTCTTCTGTGCTATGCCTCTGACTGTGCTTAGAGAAAGCGGTTCATACAAGGGGTTAAAGGATTTGCTCAACTCAGTGGTGCTGAGAAGCCAAGATTTGGTCCTCACGAAGTTGGCATTTGGTTTGGTCAGGCTGAAAGCTTTCATAAGTTCTGACAGCAGCAAAGCAGGTTGACTAGAAGCCCTGGGAGTGGGAGTATAGAGTAGAAGACCTTGTCACTCCAACCAGTGCTCTGTAGGACTCCTGCTCTTCTTACTTGGTTATCTACTGTTGCTATTCATTACAATGACAATAGTTTTATCAGTGAGACATTGTGTCCAAATGCTTTCAAAAGAAAACCCAAAATAACAGTGAGTTATTTAACCATGGAGGGGTTGATCTTCCTGCCAATGAAAAAAATTCAGATATTATTGTTTCATGGGTCAAGGAGCTCAGAAGACAGCTGCTGTTTTACTGATCATTCCTAAAGTCTTAGCAGATGGTGTTGCTCACTCTACTTTTTCTTGGTAGCATTACTAGTATGTGTTCATCAAAGGAGTGTATATGTACAGAGAGAGAGAGAGAGACAGAGACTGAGACAGAGACAGAGAAATAGAGACAGAGAGACAGAGAGAGCTTTTCCAGCAATGCACATAAATCTCCCTTAAAACTAACTGGTTGGAACTATAACTGCAGTTCAGGTCACTGTACAAATGAAATAACTACAACAAAAGCAAAGATCTCTCTGATAATAAGGAAAACAAGAGAATGGATGCTGGTTAAGTAAATGGGAGACTGTGCATTTCAGTGTATTACCATTACTTTTTAAAGCAGGTAACTTCCCTGACAATATGCGAGGGGAAAGAACGCTCTTAATTCTTTCCCTTCTATTTTTCTGGGTGCATTGCCTTTTTGCGCACATAAATTTGGGCCTGTGAAAATCTCCCATTCCTGTAGATTGGAGTGTTCAGCTTCTACTCTGAGGCCGTATCCCAGCCACAAGAGATAGCAGGCAGCAAGTTCTTCGGGCTAGATCAACAGTTTGGGATCACTGCCCCAATCTTTAGGAACAGCTCCCATTACCATGTGGGCTTGCTGTAGGCTTCCACGCTCAACGTTGCAGGCTTCCGTAATGCTGAAGCAGCAAGAGCTTTCCAAGTCTGGTTTTGATCAGTTTCATTTCAGTATTAATTAGTCCCACGTGCAGACAAGCTGCATGTTATCTCTCCCTACTTAGGCTTTTAATTGTGCTCAGTGTAATACTCAGACACAGTGCACAGTGATGGGCCACAGATAATCTGTAACCTGTGGTTCTCTCTGACCTTGAACGAGTGAGAGGGCGTGTAAGCCTTCACCTGAAGTTAGTCCAGCGTCAGCGTGCTCCAGTTCCATAGTCATCACTAACCATGATCTCGAACCTGCATCCTTTTGTTTGTAAGCAATAATCTTTGCAATCTTTGATTCTCATTAATAAAAGAAGTCTTTGGACGGGCCAGATAGCTAAGTGGACTAAATTGCCTGCTTTGGCAGTGGGCAATGGCCGGGATTCGAGTCCCAGCATGCCATGTGGGCCCCACCCCCAGAGGCATGCTGAGACATTGATTGAGACTGGATGTGGCAGCACGTGCCTGTAATCCCAGCGCTTGGAAGGCTGAAAATGGAAAAATCACTGTGAGTCTGATCTACATAGTGAGACCCTGTACACAATATAGACCCTGTCCTAAATTCATTTTTTAAAATTATTATTATTATTATTATTATTATTTTGTCTTTTTGAGACAGGGTCTCGCTATGCAGTTCAGGCTGGCCTTGAGCTCACTTTTGTAGCGTAGGTTGATCTTGAACTCACACTGATCCTCCTGCCTCAGCCTCCCAAGTGCTGGGATTACAGGTAAAAAGAAGAATTTTTTTCAAAAAAAATCCAAAACATGTGCTGGCGAGATAGCTCAGCAGTCTAAAGTGCCTGTTTAAGCAAGCTTAGGCAAGCATGAAGGGATCACAGTTCAATGCCCAGCACCACATGCTGAGCCAGCTGTACTCCCAAGGTGGGCTGAGCTGGCCATAAAAAAAAAAGCCAAAACAAACACTGTGGAAATTGTCTGTAATTCCGGTTCCTCAAGATGCTGAGAAGAGAGGATCCCATAACTCCCATGAGTATAAGATCAGTCGGGGCAACCTAGCAAACCTTGTCTCAAATAAGTAAATAAAAAGAAAATCAAGAAGCTAGCTACCTGGCTTCAAGATAAGGAAAAAGAGAAAACATGCTGCCATTGCTTTTTCTATTGTTTTTACACCACTATTTTGTTTTCCAGATGTCTTTGGAGATTTGTCCATTCCCTTACTGTGCCATTCACCTGTCTGCATGTCATTATTGGAGACCTGTTACTGAGCTTTTATCTAATCCTTCCCCCTTACATTTCCCACACACAGTTACACACACAGACACACACTTGGGCATACTGCTCACACATAGCCAGCACTGATGCGCGTGCAGCCAGGTCCCCAAAGGTTGCATCCTGGCATGTCAAATCTACCCTGGCCTAATAGCCTGAGGCCATCATCCCATCCCAACGGAGGCCTGTCCAAAAGCATCATTAGCAAGCCCTTGATCAAAAAGTTGCAGTCCAAATCCAGAAGACGCAGGCCTCCTGTGAGGGGCCAATCTCCTGTCTCATCTTTGAGTTATTAACCTCTTGTACAGTTTGTTTTAACTGGTGCAAAAACACTAAACTTACTGGACTTTTCCTCCCTACTTTCCTTTAGCGACGAGAAGTGGCGAAAACGGTGTTCTGCTTGGTTGTCATTTTTGCTCTTTGCTGGTTCCCTCT
The DNA here is from genome assembly GCA_004027915.1 of Capromys pilorides. Classification (NCBI taxonomy): domain Eukaryota; kingdom Metazoa; phylum Chordata; class Mammalia; order Rodentia; family Capromyidae; genus Capromys; species Capromys pilorides. Next base: position 5,337 of record PVKN010042762.1, on the reverse strand, counting down.
TCACTTAAGCCGCATTTTGAAGAAAACAGTGTATGATGAGATGGACAAGAACCGGTGTGAATTACTTAGGTATGACTCTGCGCCCATTAGGAAACTGGAGTTTCCCTGCTTTCCACGTTTATAAAAGTTTTACATCTTCTTCACATTCTCATTAGCTCTGAGAATTAAAATTGCAACACTGAATTTTTTTAGCTGACATAGCCCATGATGGATCCCAAAATTTGTACAAGCCATGTCTATAATCTTTCCAGTCCCTCCTGGGGCTGTGCATAAGGGTTTCTACTAACCAAGGGATCAATCTATCTGTAACCATCCCATTGAACTGAAACTGCCACCTAAGCAAGTGCTTTCTAACTGCCACCTATACGACATGGCTTCTGGGCAAGGAAAATGCTTATCCTGGGGATAAATGCAACTTAGCAAATTTTAAAACAATACACTCTAATGGTTCTTTTTTTTCTTCTCTAGTTTCTTGCTGCTCATGGATTATATCGGTATTAACTTGGCAACCATGAATTCATGTATCAATCCAATAGCTCTGTATTTTGTGAGCAAGAAATTTAAAAATTGTTTCCAGGTAAGACTCTGTTCTGCAGAGATTTTCTAAGGACAACAAGATGCGCACACTAAGTAGCCACAAGACATGTCAATTCGAATTATTGCCCTGCTTTGGTCAGCAATACTGCCTTTTAGCAGAGACATGCAAATCATATGGTTACCCACACAGAGAGTCAATTGCCAGCATAACAGAAAAGCAGGATCTACTCAGATCCCAAACACACTCAGAGGTTAGAGCCAAAAGACTAACTCAACTACAGGCAAGTTATGTGTGCTCTTTTTAAAAGAAATGCTTAGCTGTGAGCTGCAGGTCCACAGGGTGCATAAAGCCAATTCTTACACTTATCTTGTCTTAGACTTTAATCGCAGGCTCACCAAACATAAACTCTGCAGTGAAGAAACCTTTCATGAATGCTACTGAATTTAATAATTTAACGATCACACTTAATAATCACATCTTCATGGTAATAAGTGTTTATTACTCTGGAAATCTGTACTATTAATCATTTCATTAGAAATCCATCTGCTCCTGTTCTCAAACCGCCTTCCAGCTAAGCCAGGCAGTATTCCAAGAGCTTCCTGCATGTGGAAACTGAGCAAGTTTCCTCAATGAAGATTTCACTTCTCCAGTTCCTAGAATGATATAAGCATACAACTTATCTTACCTATATTTCATTATTTTTGACCACAGTGTTTAACTTTAGCTCCCAATTTATGAAGCCAAGTTGCATGAAGGTTAAAGGCACATCTTCTGGGTCAAACTGCCTCAACTGCATCACAGCTCTGGATTTAGTGAATTCTCTAACCCTGGTCTTGCTACTTCCTCTCCTCTGTCCTCAGTGTCCCCTTCCATAAAATCAGATGATCATAGTATCGGTCTCATTAATAAGATTCGAAGGGTTAATATAAGCAAAGATCTTAAAACAAGTGCTCAGTGTGAGTTGATTATTATTAGGGATTGAGTAGAAAATGCAAACACAGTAACAGCCTTCACAGAACCTACATCTCAAAAGGAAAAAGACACGCAACCAAAGTATTGAATAAATATTTTTTTTTTTCTGGTACCAGGGATCAAACTCAGGACTTTGCACTTGCTGGGCAGACTCTTAAGCCACTGAGCTATCTCCCAACCTCAAACAAGCAGATGAAACTTGGAATGGAAGTTTTCGTGTTTTTCAGGTCACAGAATGCTGTGCTGACATCAGATTAACTAATTTGCTGATTACAGCTAATGCATTTTATAAGCTGGAATTGATATCACCTATTAATTTATATGTTATTATAAGAACCAGCAGAATCAAGGTACAAATTCTCAGAAATTAAATACCTTTGACAGATCTTCTTAAAAAGGCAGCATACTCAATCTAGAGAGTCTGGGTTTAACTGCAGCAGAACTAGACAGCATTAATTCAAGTCCAGTCTCTAAGCCGCCTCTCTGCTTCACTGCCCTCATTCATCAAAGGAGATGCACTGCACTGAGCACTTAGCACTGTAGTGAGGATCAGGTGTGGTGCCTGACACCGAGAGCCACACAGAGGTACGCGCTGAGGAACAGGCACCCAGGCCGGCCCAGGCCGCAGAGAACCTTTCCTCTGACCCTCATGCCTTCGTTTCCTATTATGCATTGTGAATAGAATTAAAACAGAAAGAGATCACGTTCTCTACCTAGAGTGACAGTTGACAGCCCTGAGTATGCACCTGGCCCCCTTGTTGGTTGCCCCAGAGCCTGTGTTCAGCTAGTCCTGGCTATTGGCTCATGGTATTCACAGTCTGTCTCTCCTCCCAGTCGTGCCTCTGCTGCTGCTGTCACCAGTCCAAAAGCCTGATGACCTCAGTCCCCATGAATGGGACCAGCATCCAGTGGAAGAACCATGACCAAAACAACCACCACACAGAGAGGAGCAGCCATAAGGACAGTATTAACTAACATCGTGAGGAGGGCCGGTCAATCTGTTTTCAAGTCCCATTGGAGAAAAAGCCAACATCCAGACACTGGGTCTCCAGAAATCTCTGATCCTTCTTCTGTAGCTCAGTTGTACCCTTGTGGGGGGTCAGAATGCTCTCCAGATGTATTTCAAAACAGTGGAGGGTGAAATGTTCATATTCACCAAATCAATGAATCTTACTTCTTTAATTTGTTTGACTTACATAGTTCTCACGTTGTGTTCAAGACTAAGAATGGAGGATGGAGACTGGTAAACAAAAGTAGAAGGATTTTGCTACTTTTGCATGGAAATAGTTTTCAAGGGAATGACAAGCTTTGATGGCAGTTCTGTTGGGAGCTCCATGAAACTGGTCATCGCAGAAGTTTAGAGATTATGACAAGATGTTGTTTTTTCAGTCCATTTTGAAGAGCAGCCAAACAGCCAGGGTCGAAGTCTCTTTTCTTTAAAAACCATTCAGTGCCAGTATTTTTAACCACATAGTAGCCCATAGATGATTATTTGAACTCATTTACACATATTTTAATTAAAAACAATATTCAGGTGAAAAATCACACTGTTTCTCATGTAACTATTTTGCTTTCAAGGTATGAACTCTGAAACAGAAAAAAAAGGCACTTGAAGCACAAGCTGATACATATAGCAACTCAATAGCTGCTATTCAAAAACATTTCAGAGCCTATATTTTCTTTTTTCAAGACTCAGATCTTGAACACATTTTTGTGTTAAATTTCAAAATACTACTTGGATCAAATAGTTCTATTTATCATAAGCCCAATCTTTGAATGTACATTTTTAAATGTAAAACTATGTTTAAAATACTCATTAATGTAGCATTTAACTGTGCATGACACTTTCAGTGCAATGAATAGAAATCTAAAGTACACATGTGGGAAAAAGACCTAGTAGAGGATTTGGAAGTTTTCATTGAGTTTTTATAATAGTGCCATATCCCCTTGGAGTCTCTTAATTTCTCCTAACATGTTAAGTGGATTTAAGACATTCTGGGTCATTCATTTCTCTGTATAGGTAACAAAATTTCAAAGAGGCCAGGTGAGTTTGCCATGTCAGTGAGCTGTAGCTACTCCTGCCATCAAATTGTAGCTCTTCACGTCTCCAAGTCTCCACTCGGAGCCTGAGTCGGAGCCTAGCCCTCTCCTCCACACATGGTCATAATTTCAAAGAGCCCACAGTGACTTTGCTGGGCATTTCCCAGATGTTTACAGACTGTGAGTACACAAAATAAAATCTTACTCGGTGTGTGTATATAGGAGTGTATATATAAACAACTGTAAATTCATTTAACCACCTTTTGTGATTGTCTCTATGGAATGTGTTTGTGTGTGTGTGGCCTAGGCATACATGTGATGGTATGCATGATAGAATCTAACAGTGCCCTGTGATTGTGCCAAAGCACATATGCTGTGTGAAATCCAGATGGCTGTTTCATACAACCTGTCTTGGTCAGTCTTGACATATTAGGGTCTCCTGTGTTCGGAAGTTCTGTGACTGTGTTACCGTCACAAATAAAACATGAAAAAAATACAAATAAAACATGAGAGCAGGATGCAAGGGAAACAACCATGCGTTCATGATGACACGGGATTTTGTTTGGTTGGTCTGATAAAGCAGTATGTGGGATATATTGTTCTCTGTGCTGGAGTGATAGACGTTACACTTTGAAGTATTAAATTGTTCTGATCTCAGTTCGTTTGGTGATAAGTTGACAAGTAGCCTGATGTTTCTCTCAAATTTTGCCAGATAGATGAGGAAAGCTAACTTGTTGGGTTGTATTTTACCACAGTCATGAGGAAAATGTAAGAGATCCCACTTGCTTTCATTGCAGGTTTCATTGCATGCTCCTTTTCTGTGTCAGTCAGATCCAGTTATGCCACTGGTACATCATATGCAGCAATATTTGCCTATAATATAAGCCATAAGTCCACATCATTTTGTTTAGATGGTTGTATTTTTTTAAAGATGCTTTGTTTCTTACGTAGAAAAGTGCATTTTGTAAGTTCAGAAAGTCATGGCTTTCTAAGTAACTACACAGCCTCCACGTGCATTTTGATTAAGAACTGGTAAGTAATAATAATTTACTGGTAGGAATATTTCCAATTTCTTTCCAACAAGTAACTTTGTAGAAATGAGCCATAAGTTAAGGCCCTAAGTTGGCAGCATGCCCAAAACATTCAAATAAAAGTTTACAGAATTGTTGTAAGTGACTCTTCATTTTACATAATTCTCCATTAACCGTGCCTGTTACATAGTGCTGTTATAAATCTCTCATTAATATAATAAGGCAAGAAACTTTACTTTCACATACTTCCTCACGCTACTCTATTCTGGATCAACTTACTTTTTGGAACTAAACATTTAATTCTGTCATTCATTCGTTTATTTCACCTTCCAAGTATATTTTGACCATTTCCTATGCACCAGCCGTTTTTCTAGATAATAGAGATGTAGCAGTAAACAAAACAGGACAGGCTGTTTATGTCATGAAGCTTGTTTTCCAGAGAGAGGAGTTGGGCAATAAGCAATTACAACCAATGACTGTTATTTGAGGTGTACATCTTGAGGTAGGCACCTGTACCCACCCAGACTGCCTATCTGGCCTCACCAGCTGGGTAGCTAATTGACCATAATATGTTCAAACAAAATTCTTGGTATTGTCCAACCTGTGATACTAGAATAACATTCTGCTCAGTTAAATGCAAGACCACCCTTTAGTTATTAAGACAAAAACTTTGTGGTCAATTCTCATTCCTTTCCCTCTTACAGCCCTATCTTCAGAGCATGCCCAACATGGTGACACTTATCTGTCTCTGCCTCT
>PVKN010042761.1:0-10344 GCA_004027915.1 Capromys pilorides | reverse complement strand
GAAATTACATTAGAAGTGGCACAAATCTAAAAGACAAGAATGACAGGCATTCCAAGCATGATTTTAGTGTTGCTCACTGCCATGTTTCTTATCATTTCTGTTTGCAGTCACCTCATTGTTTAATGCTTAAGTCCTTGGTTTCCATTCAGCTGTGTTATGCCTTTCCATTTTTGTTTCTTCTTTTCAGTTCTAACATTAGGGAGACTATATGATATTTACGCATGTAGGTCTGGTTTATTTCACTTATGAATATATGTTCAAGATACATCCACTTATATATGAAGTCTTCTAGTTTCTCATTCTTTATAAGTGAGTAATATTCCATTGTATAAAAATATCACATCTTTTTCAACCATTCTTCAGATGATGGCCATTTTCGTTGTTTCCAAGATTTGGCTATTACAAATTGTGCTGCTATGAACATAAGTGCACAGATGTCACTATGATATGATGTTTTCAGTTCTTCTGGAAAAATTTCCAGTAGGGGAATAGCTGGATTGAATGGGATTTCCAGTTCTAGCTTTTTAAGAAGTCTCCACACTGCTCTCCATAATGGTTGCACCAGTCTGCATTCCCACCAGCAGTGGAGAAGGGTTCCTTTTTCCCCACAGCCTCTCCAACATTTGTTGTTGATTGATTTCTTTATGGTAGCCATTCTTTCTGGGGTGAGATGGTATCTAAGTGTTATTTTGATTTGCATTTCAAGAATGTGTAACCTGCCTAGCGTTTCAACAAATGGAGTGTAATAAACGGGGCCCAGGGACAGCTTTGGTCTGTTACTGAAAATCCCAGAAAGCTGGGACTCCAGATACCATTATGGCAGCTTCACCTGTGGGCTCTATTTGTTGCTTTCTCCCTTGTTTGGAATGCTATTGGCTGACCCCTGAGGGAATCCTATGATAGGAAAGGGATGGAAGTTGATGAAGATCATGGTCACATTCGTGACTAAGCAAGAGGTCCTCCTTTACTTTAATGAGATCTTGGTCACGTTCATGACTAAGCATGTGGTCCTCCTTTGCTGAAGTGATTGCACATAAGATCATGCTGACTACCCTAAATAAAGCTGGCTTGCTTCAGGGGTTCATTGCTCACTGAGGGACAAATCTTAGTGAGTCCTCTGAGCTACCTTCATCAGGTCTTCTCATCCCTTTCAGCACCAACACATAACATTACAAGTGGCGCACAATGCAGGGCATAGGAAGACAACCAAGGGTGAGTTAAGAGAGGCCTGATCAAGTGGGAAAAGTATGCCCAGAGTAGGCGAGACCACCAGCAAAAGTTCAGAGTAATGGGAAATCCACTTTAATAGAAGATGAGTATGTCCATCTTACTCAGACATTACTCAGAGGAGCAGGGGTAAAGGTGAAACCAAAGAGTTTCGAAGAATTATTTTTCCTTATAAAAAGACATTGTTTTTGGTTTCAGCCTAAAGGAAAAGCTTTTCTAGACTTAGGCATTTGGAAGCAGGTCACAAAAGCCTGCGCAGAGCACACCAGCGAGGAGAGCCTATCCCTTTAAGTGTGTGGTCTTTATGTAGCCTTAGCTCCTTGGCTTTGGAGCCCTGCAGTCTGACTCTGAGGGGTCCAGTCTGCAGCCGACTCCTCAGACTCAGAATGGCAGTCTTATGAGGGGTTCAATTGATGAGGACACTACAGAACATGAAGGCAGCACCACATCTGTTGATTCATCCTTGAGGGACGAAGAGTCTAAAACAGAAAATTTGAAAGTAAAATGGGCATTTCCAGCCCTGTGGCCTCTATTCTCTGATCCTGAGGACTTTTTGAAAGCTTGGGAAAATGTGCTGGAGAAAAAGGTACATAGTACCCAGGAGTTCTCCCGTCATGTGGAACATTTGACACAGTCAATATCCAAATTGGTGGAGTGACTAGATGTTTCTAGTCCACCCTCAAGGCTTGCTGAGGTTCAACCTCTGCCTCCTCCCCCAACTAATCCCTCAGCTCCTCCATATGAGCATGAACAACCAGTTTCAGCTGTTGAGCTTAAGAGTGCAGTGACCCAAGCTTTATTGCAGGGAAGGAACCAGGGAGACCCATAGGCTTACAAAACACCACTGGGAGTCTGCCCTGTTGTGGTTTAGCAGCACCCAAATGAGCAACACCCACATGGTTGTATACAGTGCTATTATCAACCTCTAGCTTTTCAGATGGTCAAAGAGTTGAAGCAGGCTCTTACCCTGTACGGAACGCAATCCAGTTATGTTATTGGGCTCGTACAAGGATTAGCAGATGAGCATAGGCTTGTTCCTCATGATTGGGAAATGTTATGCCGTACTGTTTTGGAACCAGGACAGTATCTTCAATTCCGTACCTGGTGGAAAGATGAGGCAGAAACCCAGGAAAGGATAAACAGAGGTCAAAATCTGCCTGTCGCAATAATGGCAGATCAGCTTATTGGCTCAGGCCTATGGTTTGGTATTGCGGCTCAACTACAGTATGATGGTATGGCTGTTGTCCAGACACGCTTATGTTGCCTCAGAGCATAGGAAAAAGTCGAAAAACCTGGGGGAGCTCTAAAGTCTTTTGCTAAAATAATACAGTCTCAGAATGAGCCTTTTGTTGATTTTTATCTCTCAGTTAAGGGAAGCAATTAATAAAACAGTCCAATAATTCGAACTTCAGAAATTGTTACAAACCTTGTCTTTTGAAAATGCTAATTCAGAATGTCAAAAGGTTATATGCCCCTGGAAGGCTCAAGGTGCTCCACTGGAGGAATATATTAAGGCTTGTGCAGATATTGGTTCTAAATCTTATAAAGCTAATTTACTGGCTGCTGCCTTACAAACTTCATGTAAACAAAATTTTACAAAATTCTTTAATTGTGGCAAAATGGGGCATATGAAAAAGGATTGTAAAAAAAAAAGGGAAAAAGATAAAACTAAGCCACCAAAGTTGTGGCCAAAATGTGAAAAAGGGAAAACATTGAGTGAATGAATGTCATTCCAAATTTGATAAAAATGGACAACCTTTACAGCAGCAGGGAAACTGGAGAATGGGCCCTTATCCTCGGGGCCCAGAGATAAACAATACAAGGTATCAGCAGTTTCCCTTGAACAACCTCATAATCAATCAAAACTAAGGGTTTCAGAGCTCTTTCATGCCATGCCAGGAAGCGCCGCCTTGGATATTGTAGCTGTGGAAAATCAGATTTTGCAACCCGCTGATGGAGTTTATCAGATTCATACTAACATGGTCCCATACCCAAAGATACTATTGGTTTGATTATTGGGAGAAATAGCCTTACTAGCAAAGGTGTCTTTGTACAATTAGGAGTCATAGACAGTGATTATGAGGGAAACATTCTTGTGATAATGTCTACCTCTGTACCTTTTCAAATAGTAAGCGAACAGGATTGCTCAGTTATTGTTGTCTTATGTAAAAAACAACAGTAAGCCAGAGAAAAGAAAAGGAGGATTTAAAAGCACTGAGTTTTCAGTATGGTGGCAAACACTTTTGGGACAAAGACTACAATTATCTATAACTGTACGAGGCCTCAGTTTTAAAGGAACGGCAGACACTGGAGCTGAGGTCTCTATTATATCCTCTAAAGACTGGCCTTGTCAGTGGCCTAAAAAATGCCTGTTTCTGTTGCATTTTCAGGTATAGGAACTATGATTAATATTCAACAAAGTCAAAATATGTTGGTCTGTATTGGGCCAGATGGCCAGAGAGGAAATTTACAACCCTATGTAGCAGACATTGCTATGAATTTATGGGGTGAGATCTGTTGTTTCAACGGGGTGCCACTTCACAAATTCCTTCAATTTCTCAGGAAATAAGAACACTTGCGCTGAATTCAAGAGTAAGGGCCATTGCCCCAAGCTTTACCCTGCTCCTTAAGTGGTTAACAAAGTAGCCTATTAGGGTGGAGCAATGGCCTTTGACAAATGAGAAGCTCTTGGCTATTGAAAAAATAGTTCAGGAGGACAGAATAGAAAGCTCAATGAGTCCCTGGAATTCCCCAGTATTTGTCATAAAGAAGAAGTCAGGAAAATGGAGATTAATTACAGATTTAAGAAAAATTAATACTGTTGTTCAACCAATGGGTCCTTTGCAATCTGGACTACCACAACCTAGTATAATCCCAAAGAACTGGTTCTTAACCATTATTGATTTAAAGGATTGCTTTTGTACTGTTCCCTTTCAGTCTCAAGATAGAGAAAAATTTGCTTTTACAATCCTCTCCTTAGATAATAACAAACCTACTCTTAGGTATCAATGGAAAGTTTTGCCTCAAGGTATGTTAAATAGTCTGACTCTGCCAATTTTATGTGAACCAACCTCTGGAAAAGTTAAGAAATCTATTTCCTTCAGCATTAATCTTACACTATATGGATGATTTACTGTTTGTGCATTCTGACAAAAATAAATTAGATCAACTTGTTACTAAAGCTGAATTAGTTTTAGGAGAATATGAATTAATTATAGCCAAAGAAAAAGTACAAAAACAGCCACCTTTTGAGTACCTAGGTAATAAACTAGATCAAACCCGTGTCTGCCCTCAAAAGGTTCAATTATGGCGAGATTGTCTACACACTTTAAATGATTTTCAAAAATTGCTAGGAGACATTAATTGGCTTAGGCCTGCCTTAGGAATTCCCACCTATGCCCTGCAGAACTTATTTCTTACATTACAAGAGAACCCTGCTTTAGATAGTCCCTGATCTTTAAGTACTTTAGCTGAAAAGGAACTTTTACAGATTGAACAATTTATGCAAACTGCTTATTTGGATAGAATTAATCCTGATCAACTGGTTGTACTAGTTGTTTTTCCATCACAACACTCACCTACCGAGATCTTTTGGCAGGAAGATTGTATTATAGAATGGTTATTTTTGCCTAATAAAGAACAGAACAAGTTGTCTACATACCTAAACAAAATTTGTAAAATCATTGTTAAAGCTAGATTAAGACTTTGCCATCTTATTGGCACAGATCCTCAACAAATTATAGTGCCACATACCCAACAAGAAATTCTAAATCAATACAAACTTTCAAATGAATGGCAACTTGCTTTACAAGATTAAATGGTTCGGAACACTCTTGGAGCAGTATAATGATAGCAGCTAACTCTGCCTTTTGAACAGAGTGAAGAGGAATTTGCTCAGCTCTGGTTTTAGGACCCATATAGCTTGCCATGCCAAGTTGATTGGCATCAGTAAAAAATGTATCTGCTTTAGAATAGGTCTAGTCTTAACAATAGAAGGTGATATCCATTGAGTTCTTTTAAGGAATTGAAGATGTTTATCTTTAGGGAAGCTATTGTGAATGTCACCCAAGAAGTCTTGTAAAGCAAGTTGCCATTCATTTGAAAGTTTGTATTGATTTAGAATTTCTTGTTGGGTATGTGGCACTATAATTTGTTGAGGATCTGTGCCAATAAGATGGCAAAGTCTTAATCTAGCTTTAACAATGATTTTACAAATTTTGTTTAGGTATGTAGACAACTTGTTCTGTTCTTTATTAGGCAAAAATAACCATTCTATAATACAATCTTCCTGCCAAAAGATCTCGGTAGGTGAGTGTTGTGATGGAAAAACAACTAGTACAACCAGTTGATCAGGATTAATTCTATCCAAATAAGCAGTTTGCATAAATTGTTCAATCTGTAAAAGTTCCTTTTCAGCTAAAGTACTTAAAGATCAGGGACTATCTAAAGCAGGGTTCTCTTGTAATGTAAGAAATAAGTTCTGCAGGGCATAGGTGGGAATTCCTAAGGCAGGCCTAAGCCAATTAATGTCTCCTAGCAATTTTTGAAAATCATTTAAAGTGTGTAGACAATCTCGCCATAATTGAACCTTTTGAGGGCAGACACGGGTTTGATCTAGTTTATTACCTAGGTACTCAAAAGGTGGCTGTTTTTGTACTTTTTCTTTGGCTATAATTAATTCATATTCTCCTAAAACTAATTCAGCTTTAGTAACAAGTTGATCTAATTTATTTTTGTCAGAATGCACAAACAGTAAATCATCCATATAGTGTAAGATTAATGCTGAAGGAAATAGATTTCTTAACTTTTCCAGAGGTTGGTTCACATAAAATTGGCAGAGTCAGACTATTTAACATACCTTGAGGCAAAACTTTCCATTGATACCTAAGAGTAGGTTTGTTATTATCTAAGGAGAGGATTGTAAAAGCAAATTTTTCTCTATCTTGAGACTGAAAGGGAACAGTACAAAAGCAATCCTTTAAATCAATAATGGTTAAGAACCAGTTCTTTGGGATTATACTAGGTTGTGGTAGTCCAGATTGCAAAGGACCCATTGGTTGAACAACAGTATTAATTTTTCTTAAATCTGTAATTAATCTCCATTTTCCTGACTTCTTCTTTATGACAAATACTGGGGAATTCCAGGGACTCATTGAGCTTTCTATTCTGTCCTCCTGAACTATTTTTTCAATAGCCAAGAGCTTCTCATTTGTCAAAGGCCATTGCTCCACCCTAATAGGCTACTTTGTTAACCACTTAAGGAGCAGGGTAAAGCTTGGGGCAGTGGCCCTTACTCTTCAATTCAGCGCAAGTGTTCTTATTTCCTGAGAAACTGAAGGAATTTGTGAAGTGGCACCCCGTTGAAACAACAGAGCTCACCCCATAAATTCATAGCAATGTCTGCTACATAGGGTTGTAAATTTCCTCTCTGGCCATCTGGCCCAATACAGACCAACATATTTTGACTTTGTTGAATATTAATCATAGTTCCTATACCTGAAAATGCAACAGAAACAGGCATTTTTTAGGCCACTGACAAGGCCAGTCTTTAGAGGATATAATAGAGACCTCAGATCCAGTGTCTGCCGTTCCTTTAAAACTGAGGCCTCGTACAGTTATAGATAATTGTAGTCTTTGTCCCAAAAGTGTTTGCCACTATACTGAAAACTCAGTGCTTTTAAATCCTCCTTTTCTTTTCTCTGGCTTACTGTTGTTTTTTACATAAGACAACAATAACTGAGCAATCCTGTTCGCTTACTATTTGAAAAGGTACAGAGGTAGACATTATCACAAGAATGTTTCCCTCGTAATCACTGTCTATGACTCCTAATTGTACAAAGACACCTTTGCTAGTAAGGCTATTTCTCCCAATAATCAAACCAATAGTATCTTTGGGTATGGGACCATGTTAGTATGAATCTGATAAACTCCATCAGCGGGTTGCAAAATCTGATTTTCCACAGCTACAATATCCAAGGCGGCGCTTCCTGGCATGGCATGAAAGAGCTCTGAAACCCTTAGTTTTGATTGATTATGAGGTTGTTCAAGGGAAACTGCTGATACCTTGTATTGTTTATCTCTGGGCCCCGAGGATAAGGGCCCATTCTCCAGTTTCCCTGCTGCTGTAAAGGTTGTCCATTTTTATCAAATTTGGAATGACATTCATTCATTCATTCAATGTTTTCCCTTTTTCACATTTTGGCCACAACTTTGGTGGCTTAGTTTTATCTTTTTCCCTTTTTGTTTTACAATCCTTTTTCATATGCCCCATTTTGCCACAATTAAAGAATTTTGTAAAATTTTGTTTACATGAAGTTTGTAAGGCAGCAGCCAGTAAATTAGCTTTAAAAGATTTAGAACCAATATCTGCACAAGCCTTAATATATTCCTCCAGTGGAGCACCTTGAGCCTTCCAGGGGCATATAACCTTTCGACATTCTGAATTAGCATTTTCAAAAGACAAGGTTTGTAACAATTTCTGAAGTTCGAATTCTTGGACTGTTTTATTAATTGCTTCCCTTAACTGAGAGATAAAAATCAACAAAAGGCTCATTCTGAGACTGTATTATTTTAGCAAAAGACTTCAGAGCGTCCCCAGGTTTTTCGACTTTTTCCTATGCTCTGAGGCAACATAAGCGTGTCTGGACAACAGCCATACCATCATACTGTAGTTGAGCCGCAATACCAAACCATAGGCCTGAGCTAATAAGCTGATCTGCCATTATTGCGACAGGCAGATTTTGACCTCTGTTTATCCTTTCCTGGGTTTCTGCCTCATCTTTCCACCAGGTACGGAATTGAAGATACTGTCCTGGTTCCAAAACAGTACGGCATAACATTTCCCAATCATGAGGAACAAGCCTATGCTCATCTGCTAATCCTTGTACGAGCCCAATAACATAACTGGATTGCGTTCCGTACAGGGTAAGAGCCTGCTTCAACTCTTTGACCATCTGAAAAGCTAGAGGTTGATAATAGCACTGTATACAACCATGTGGGTGTTGCTCATTTGGGTGCTGCTAAACCACAACAGGGCAGACTCCCAGTGGTGTTTTGTAAGCCTATGGGTCTCCCTGGTTCCTTCCCTGCAATAAAGCTTGGGTCACTGCACTCTTAAGCTCAACAGCTGAAACTGGTTGTTCATGCTCATATGGAGGAGCTGAGGGATTAGTTGGGGGAGGAGGCAGAGGTTGAACCTCAGCAAGCCTTGAGGGTGGACTAGAAACATCTAGTCACTCCACCAATTTGGATATTGACTGTGTCAAATGTTCCACATGACGGGAGAACTCCTGGGTACTATGTACCTTTTTCTCCAGCACATTTTCCCAAGCTTTCAAAAAGTCCTCAGGATCAGAGAATAGAGGCCACAGGGCTGGAAATGCCCATTTTACTTTCAAATTTTCTGTTTTAGACTCTTCGTCCCTCAAGGATGAATCAACAGATGTGGTGCTGCCTTCATGTTCTGTAGTGTCCTCATCAATTGAACCCCTCATAAGACTGCCATTCTGAGTCTGAGGAGTCGGCTGCAGACTGGACCCCTCAGAGTCAGACTGCAGGGCTCCAAAGCCAAGGAGCTAAGGCTACATAAAGACCACACACTTAAAGGGATAGGCTCTCCTCGCTGGTGTGCTCTGCGCAGGCTTTTGTGACCTGCTTCCAAATGCCTAAGTCTAGAAAAGCTTTTCCTTTAGGCTGAAACCAAAAACAATGTCTTTTTATAAGGAAAAATAATTCTTCGAAACTCTTTGGTTTCACCTTTACCCCTGCTCCTCTGAGTAATGTCTGAGTAAGATGGACATACTCATCTTCTATTAAAGTGGATTTCCCATTACTCTGAACTTTTGCTGGTGGTCTCGCCTACTCTGGGCATACTTTTCCCACTTGATCAGGCCTCTCTTAACTCACCCTTGGTTGTCTTCCTATGCCCTGCATTGTGCGCCACTTGTAATGTTATGTGTTGGTGCTGAAAGGGATGAGAAGACCTGATGAAGGTAGCTCAGAGGACTCACTAAGATTTGTCCCTCAGTGAGCAATGAACCCCTGAAGCAAGCCAGCTTTATTTAGGGTAGTCAGCATGATCTTATGTGCAATCACTTCAGCAAAGGAGGACCACATGCTTAGTCATGAACGTGACCAAGATCTCATTAAAGTAAAGGAGGACCTCTTGCTTAGTCACGAATGTGACCATGATCTTCATCAACTTCCATCCCTTTCCTATCATAGGATTCCCTCAGGGGTCAGCCAATAGCATTCCAAACAAGGGAGAAAGCAACAAATAGAGCCCACAGGTGAAGCTGCCATAATGGTATCTGGAGTCCCAGCTTTCTGGGATTTTCAGTAACAGACCAAAGCTGTCCCTGGGCCCCGTTTATTACACTCCATTTGTTGAAACGCTAGGCAGGTTACACATTCTTGAAATGCAAATCAAAATAACACTTAGATACCATCTCACCCCAGAAAGAATGGCTACCATAAAGAAATCAATCAACAACAAATGTTGGAGAGGCTGTGGGGAAAAAGGAACCCTTCTCCACTGCTGGTGGGAATGCAGACTGGTGCAACCATTATGGAGAGCAGTGTGGAGACTTCTTAAAAAGCTAGAACTGGAAATCCCATTCAATCCAGCTATTCCCCTACTGGAAATTTTTCCAGAAGAACTGAAAACATCATATCATAGTGACATCTGTGCACTTATGTTCATAGCAGCACAATTTGTAATAGCCAAATCTTGGAAACAACGAAAATGGCCATCATCTGAAGAATGGTTGAAAAAGATGTGATATTTTTATACAATGGAATATTACTCACTTATAAAGAATGAGAAACTAGAAGACTTCATATATAAGTGGATGTATCTTGAACATATATTCATAAGTGAAATAAACCAGACCTACATGCGTAAATATCATATAGTCTCCCTAATGTTAGAACTGAAAAGAAGAAACAAAAATGGAAAGGCATAACACAGCTGAATGGAAACCAAGGACTTAAGCATTAAACAATGAGGTGACTGCAAACAGAAATGATAAGAAACATGGCAGTGAGCAACACTAAAATCATGCTTGGAATGCCTGTCATTCTTGTCTTTTAGATTTGTGCCACTTCTAATGTAATTTC
>PVKN010042760.1:0-10333 GCA_004027915.1 Capromys pilorides | reverse complement strand
CCCTCCTAATGCATCTTGATCCCTCTCCCATTCGTGAAAGATCTGTCTCCTTACTTCCTATTATCTTCCTTTATTTCACTCTTCATTTATAGTTTGAGTTTCTCAGACAAGAGAAACCATGAGGTATTTAAGCTTGTGGGTCTGATTTATTTCCTTTGAGCCTCAGGAAGTACTTAGCTCCCCTTAGCCAGGAAAGCAGTGGAGCTAGAGACAGCAGGTCTACCCTGGAACTAGTTACAAATAAAACAAAACAAAATGTACCAGACAACAACTCCAAAACACGTGAGTGTTTCACCACACAAGTGAGTAGTTTGCTACTTCAGAAATGCCAAGTTCAGGTTGAGGCCAGGAGGAATCAAGCTGGTGCCTGTAGGGTCTGAGAGCTCAGCCGTGGGTGAGCAGAGCCTGAGGGCTTTGTGCCTCCCTCTTCATACCAGTGCCCTTATCCTCGTTCATCGCAGGAGCCCATTGCAAGATCCTCCCCTTCAGGCTCTGTCTTCTGAATCATCCTTCAGGTAGGATTTAATGACTCCTCTTGATAACAGCACCACGTGTTTCCACTCACGTCCTGCCTCTCCAGTAATGCTCATGCTTCTGTTGCGTGCGGCCACTGAGCTATCCAGGCCTACTCTAATGGGCAGCCTTCCACAAAACCAGTCCTTTCCAGCAATAAAATGAAGTCTTTCAATCGGAGGAAGGCTATGACTGACCATGTGTAGAAAACAATGCAAATTTTTAGAAATGTAAATATAGACATGGTGAGGCTTTCCCATGTCATGTGATGTAGCCTGATTTGCCCATTCTTTCTGCTCTTTCTGGAAACAAGTTTCTGAATTCAGGTTTACAAAATAACATAGTAGCAGCACTGTTCTGATGGGAAGACCAAGGCTGAAGAGTCAGCCGGACTAATGGCCTAGCGCTGGCCCTGCAGCTTTCTTCTGTTACCTCAGGTGAGTTCTCTGAGCCTCAGTTTCCCTGTCAAGTCAGTCATTGCATACACCTGCTGGCTGTTGGTGAGGAGAAAATGAGCTACAGGCCTGTGAAGTTAGTTACAGGGTAGCATTTTGCCTGTGCTCACTCCCCAGAACCAGATGCATGATTCATTTGTGATGTTTTTCCCTCATTAGGAATCTTAGCTACACAAAAGGCATTCAGCATTCTTTTAACATATGAAAAGCATTCATTTTTATGGAAAGAGGTGAAAGATATTTTTTCCTCCAGATTTGTCCCTTCCTTTAGAAGTCAAATCATGTAACCTCAGTAGGCTCTCGCCACAGGTTACTCATTTCTTATCCGTGCCCAGTAAGCAAGGTGTAAGAAACATTCTGTTCTGCGTACACAAGGCTGAAATAAGCCAAGCACATCCTTGTGAACATGCTGTTTGTTTTAATCTAGCCTTTTAATGTCAAAAAAAAAAAAAACAACTCAGAGTTCTAGTATAATTATAATGGCTAAAAATGCTTATTAAAAAGCACATTAAAAGATAAAGCTATTTTGAGGACACAGGGGCATATAAACAGGTTATTATTTTTTCATAATTGTATTAAATCACGCATGCACTAGCCAACTGCATGACTTTATGTAGTGTTTTAAAAAGTTTATTAGACATAATGTTAAAATAAAGGAACATGAATTCCTCTGCCAGTTCTTTAAAGGAAACAGTAGACTCTGGCCCACCTCAAAGGAGTATTAAGGGAAACAACCCAGTTAGAGTGCTGCAGGCTTTGGATCTTTAAATAGTCTAAAGATCAGATATCCCCAGCTCGGCAGAATGGTTCTATATGTTCGCCTCAGAAGCGTCCCCTATGCCGGGCTGAGTACAGCTGCTCTGGGCAAGCTCTAGGGCAGCACAGAAGTGCTCGGCCGGCCGGGGAGGCCGCGCAAGATGGGTAGCACAGGCAGGCGCCACAGCTGATAACGACCGCCCCGCTTCTGGGGAGGCCACCCTGGCTGCTTTTTGCCCTGCTGTCTCCTGCTCCCCGATTTCCGCCACACAAATGCACATGCGCATAGCAACATGTGTGCCTCTTTTGTTCTCTTAGAAATGAGAAGCTTCGGAAGTGCTATGCTTCGCGAAAAATTACTATTCTGTTTTGTTTTTGACAAGCAGGAGAACTGATTGTTCCTACCAAACATCCAGACTCGCTGAGCAAAGCAATCGGGCAACCACATGTAGCTCCAGCTGCACCACACATATGGGCTGCTGTCCACGCTGCTGGTGGGGCTGGCAGCATTTTAAAAAGTGGTCATAACCCATATGGTCCATCGCGTTTTGCCCTGGCTTCCAAAGTCTTGCTGATCTAATTTCATTATTGCTGTGATACTTCCAGAATAGCGAATTTCTGTTCTCAAGTAGTGAGCTCCATATGCTTCCCCAGCATGATTTGGTGGATGAGTTCATTCTTAAATGAGAACAGGACGGCAAACCTGGCCCTGCCCTTGATAGAAGGCGAAGCAAGTGTCCAATGTAGGAAGAAGGCATTGAGCAGATTGAATTCGCCCTCTTCTGCTCAGAGTTTTAGAGCCCGCATCACTACAACCTTCCCAGCATTCTTGAATGATATTTTCTAATCCCCTTTCTGGCCATGGTTCCAACGTGATTGCAGGGTGGAAAGCCATGGTGGATTGCAAACAACCTACCTCACGTCTCTGAGAAGAATTCTCTATCAGCAGGCATTTTCAGAGTCCGTTTAGGAGAAGCTGCTTTGGTTGTCCATTTATAAATTATTATTTTTAGCGTAAAGTTTTGCTGATTGCTGAAAAATTTTTAAAAAGATATTGTGGTAATTTCCTTCTTAGTCATTTCTCTACATGCCCTTGGGATTATCTTGAACATCACTAAAAACAAACTGCAAAATAATGGTTCATGAACATTCCATTTAAAAAAATAATTATACGTGGCTGTGCAAGAAAACAACTCCTACTGTTTTTCTGCGTTCAAGCTGCCCTATATAATCACATCGCATGTATGTTGGGGGTTTGCGGTGGTAAGCTGAGGTGTAGAATTAAAATAAATCCAGTTGGTTTTTTTTTTAAAGACAAAATTATATTATTAGTGCAGATATACTTTCATTTTAAATTTGGTAGGAAAAAATACTTTTATTGAAGACCTTCAGGGTGTCACAAGGAAAAGTTAACTTTCTTTGGTTATGAAGTTTTTGTTTGTTTCACTGCCCTAATTAGTTTCGTGAAAGGAGACAGCAAACCGAGGATTTCATAACCCAAAAAGGCCAACTGTAGTTACTATTGCCTCAATATGGGAAAAAGTAGTTTTGATTTATTTCTTGAATACGTCCACCACAGAACAGCTTATAACCAATGGAGGCAAGATTGTGAAGGGGAAGAAGAGAGTTCTTTACAGAGCTATAGGAAAGAACTTATAATATTTTCAACAAGTACTGGTGGTAGAGAATAAATGGATATAAATACCGTCATGTTTTCTGTCATTTTATCCACCTTTAAACAGGAGTAGGAAATGTAACTGCCTTTGGCTGGGAAATCTGAAGAACTCTTTCATAAGTCATTTTTCTTGCAACCTTAGTTTGCAATGAGAGGAATACAGCTCGAGTCCTGCTTTGTCATTATGAGATAATTTATTTTTAAATTATAGTAAAGGATTTTTGGTCAGAATTCCACCAGGCTCATTTCAAACCAAGTTTGCTGACTCCAACTAGCCATAAATGATACCCCACTTCCAGCATGCAGACAGGAAATAGGATACCAGAGTGCCAGGAATAAGGCCATTGCTCAGATGGACGAACACTTGGCAATCTGGAAGCGCGTTGATGTAATCTGTGATTGTAGGCTAGAGACTGACCTGTGGGATGCACATGTGCCAGCGATGGTCATCATAGAGTCAAACATGGGAAAAATCTATGTGCTGCAGCTGGCTCTTTGGCATTGGCACCGCAGATGGAATAATCTGAGGGAAATCTAACTTACCAGGAAAGATGGATCATGACCCAGAGTACTAGTTTCCTAGGTCATCTGTTTACCTGACTCATGTGCTGTGGAAACTTTCTGTTTAGGGAAGAATTGAAATCTGTGGGACTGTCAGGTGACCCTGGCACTGATTTGCCCAGGGTTAACTGATGCCAGCAAATGTCCTTTCTGTCCTGCCACTTCAGGACCCAATGTTGTTAAGACTTGGAGCTTGGGAAGGTCCTTATTCAGTCTGTCATCTTACAAGGCCCTTTAATCTGCTGAGCTATTTGGCTGGCCCTAAGATACTTAAATCTAAATGAAAGCTATTTTAACTTTCCCTGTGGCATATGAGTTCCTTGGAGGAACTCTGACACCTCTGCTTTGGTCTACTCAACCATCTACTTCCTCTCCTGAACATGTTGTACTACTGCTTGCGAGAAACTACTCTCCTACTTTCCATGCAGGCCCAGGGGCATCCTGGTGAAGATACGTGACCGTCTGGTGCCTGGAAATGGCCACATGATTCAGATGAGACCATCCAGATTCTGTGTTAGTCCTGAGAATTTCAGCTTTGAGTTGATTCCCTCTAGGAATGAAAGAGTTGATTCACTGTAAGAAGGCAGGGCCTCTTGCTCCTGCTTGCTTTCCATCCCTTATAAGGCCTGGGTGGGCAGCCTTACCCGAGGCTCTGTAATCTGTCCCACAACTTCCTGATACATTCCTTTGTTTTTTCTCCATTGCTTGTTTCCTGAAGAAGTCCCCTGAGCAAGAGCACCCATATCTTCCTCCCTATCTGTGTGCTCTGATGTCCACAGCATTTGAAAGGCACAGTGAACAGTGGTTCAAAAACTTCTGGTCATAATTGGGATCTGAGATATGGATTCAAATAGATAGCATTAGTTTTGCTTTATTTCTTCCAACATTTTTATGAATTTGTAACTGGAAATTTGTGATCATTATCTTTTATGAAACTATTTAGAAGAGTTCTAACCTTGTAGAATTTTTGTGTAAATAATGTATAGTTTCCATACCAAACACCACTTTCCTCTATTATCAGCATCTTGCAACAGTATAATACATTTGTTACATCTCGTGAATCAGTATTTATGCACTATTTTAATTTAAAGTCCATATTTTATCAGATTCCTCGGTTTTCCTCTAATGTCTTTTTTCTGCTCCAGAATCTTAATCAGAGTATCACACTACATTTGAAATTTACACCTCTGGTCTAATAGTTTATGAAAATTTCCTTTTTTTTTAATGGTTTCTATAATTTTGATGATATATTTTATAGGATTTCTTTTATTACAACTTGTCTGGTATTTTTTCTGATAATTAAACTGAGATAGTGTGTGTTCTTATCTTATTACTATCAAGGGTGCATAAAATCATGGTTGATGGTCACCCTGACAACCTGGCTGAAACAGTGCTTGTCAGGTTTTTCTACTGTAAAGCTATTATTTATTTTCTTTCTCCCTGTGCTCTTTGGAAAGAAGTTACTATGTGGAGTCTGGATTTAAAGAGCTGAAGAATTGTACTCCACCCATTTAGAGGTGTGGAGTGTATGTGAGTTATCTGTAATTCTTTAGCACAGGAGGTTTGTCTATTTTCTTTTCTTTATATTAGTATGAACAGGCGATATTCTGAACTTTGAATTATTTGATATTAGCTTACGTATTATGTGGATCAAATTGCTCCAACTTTGGGAGCTCTTCAGTTGGCTCCTGTGACCTTTCAAAGCTCCCATTGAGCTTAGAAACCGTGACCTGATACAAGGTTCTATCTGTTGCTACTGGAGTGTCATCATGTTTAGGTCCTTTCGGCCAACAATATAAGAATATATATTGACCCATTTGTATATGTGGTCTCTAAACATTTCCTATGCAACCTCCTATCTATTTAAAGCTAAACATGAGTTCATACCACATGCTATGCCCTCTTATTTTTCTGTAACCTCTTAGCTTGACAGTGAGAAACCTGATATGTACTTAATTGTTCACCTTTAATATGTATTCATTGTTACTTTGGAATCATTAATTGATACCCACTGTAAGAAACACCTTTATCTACTAGAGCATAGTCCCTACGGCACAGTTCCTTTACTTCAATCTACACATAGTCCCCTCGTTTTTAATTACTCTGACAAGATATCCTCTCTGAATGCACATTAATCTCAATCCTACTTTCTGCCTATAAAAATCCCATTTACTAGAAACTTTTCCTTTTCTCCCAACCTCCTAGGACCCTCTGTTTTCTTGGGCTTTTTCATTGAGGATAAGTGTGCACAGCCACAAACAGGGTTGCTGGTGTCTTTGGACTGAATGGGAAAGGAGACCTGGAATCTCATTGTCTCATTTGAAAAATTTTGCTTTATTCCTTTTTTTTTTTTCCGAGTTGATTCCTCACTCCACCTCTCACTGTGCCCACTTAACTAAATCCCAAGCATTTTTGAATTACTCTCTGTGAAGCTGAAGCTTTATTTTTACCTGGCAATAGGAGAATAAAGTTGTCACTGCCTGGGTGGACATGAAGGGAATAAGAATCTCGGAGTGCTTGTGTTTTTCATGCTTCCGGTATTGTGCCTTATCTCTGTGTGACGCTTCTAATTCCTGGTGCCTCTAATCACACTTCCTTGTCTCTTAGGCGTGCCCTCCACAGGCACAAAGCCTACTCTTTCTTCATTCTGCTCGCTCAGTAAGCAGAAGAGATTCCGTGTCAGCTTTGCAGTTTCACTTGCTATGATTCAGTGTTGCTGATTCAGTGTCTTCGCGTTTCACCAACAATGGGCTTTGCGTGTGTGATTTATGTGCGATGAGCTGTTGTGTGTTGGGGGTAGTGGGCGGAAAATTTTGAAAGAAAAAGTCCCAACTTAAACCTGAAGTTCTGAGCTTGGTCTACACTTTCTGTGATCCACACTAAACTTACTTCATGCCACATCTGCAGATGCAGCACCTCTGAATTCTCCAAGCAAAGTAAATTGTTTTGTTCTTGACTTCTACAGCATTCCATTTGTTTATCTTTCAGAGAAATGTCATGTCCTATTATTTATCTTTTAGTTTGTTTGTTTGTTTATTTATTTAGTATTTGGTACAGGGTCTTACTATGCAGCTCAGACTTGTAGTGATCCTTCTGTTTTCAACCTTCCCAGCGCTGGGATTATAGGCATGTGCCACCACACCCAGTCTTAGTGGCTAGCTCAGTGTGCCTGGGAGTGGGCCAGCAGGACCTGTGATGTGAGGGATCAAACCCCACTCCCTGTGCTTGCCTAAGCTGGCGCTTAGTTCACTGAGCTCTCAGCCCTTATGTCTGGTCTTGAATCTTAGCCTGTGCCTTAGCTTTTTCTATATTGAAACAATGCATACATTACTGAGTTAAATGAAGATTAAACAAGACAATGCATATAAAAATATCTAGCACAACAACTAGTATGTGGTAAGCTTTCAGTAAGTGTTATTATAGTTGTTATCTATTAGGATGATTAATATGGCATCGAGAAATATCTGCTTGTTGTCAGAAATAACTTGAAAATGTTTAGTGACAACAATTTGGCTATGAGGGAATGAAGGATTGAGCTTAGAAAATTTAGCAATTGAAAGAAATGGTGATACTTTCTTCACAAGCCCTATTAAATTGAAAGATTGTGTTCCAGTAGCCAAGGAAAAGAGTAGCTAGAAGAACCATTTCTTATGAGCTAAAGTCCATTAGCTACCCCATTTAGCTGTTAATGTTGCAAAGCCATCGGTATAAATAAATGTGTTATTTGGTAATGGACTTGTTTTCTTAACAATTATAATATATTGTTCTTTTCAAATGCTATAATTTAACTCTGACATCCTGCTAATTAGTTGGCATATCAGCCTTCAGCACTGTATCAATATCCCATCCCTCTGTTGTAGGCAGGATTTGCAAGGGAATAGATTTGATTCAGAACACATAATTTATAAGTTCATTTTGTAGAGCATAGCCAAAAACTCAAAAGCCAAAGAGTACACAAAATCTATCCAGACATTAGAGATTCAAAGCATCCAGCTGAGGGCCTGGGTCCCACAGCAGGGTCTGGCACAAGTCCAGCTGATGACCTAGAGCTCATGGTAGTGTCCTCTACAAGTCCACCTTGTGGTCCGAAGTCCATGGCAATGTCTTATGCATGTTTGAATCAAGGATCTGCACTAAGAAGGCTGAAAGGTCAGTGGTGGAAACTAAAAAATCTGCACCAGTGGATGAGAAATCTTCACTGTAGCCAGGAAGCAATACTCAAAGTAAGGAACAGAATTCCCCAAAGAGAATAGCAGCCATCTTCAGAGACACCAAGGACCTGAACTTCTCCAATGATGAGAACAGCTGAGTTCATATCAGGAAAACCAGTGTGACAAGCTTCTCCAGGACAATCAATGGCACACCATCTTCCCTTCAGTTCTCCCCTTGTGCTGTTGGCAACAATTTTCAGGTGAGCCTTCTACCACCAACACCACACTGAGTTAGTTCAGTGGGGTGTTACAAGTGGACCATCAGTTCATCCATTGGACCCTCCCTACATTTTTGTGTTAAAGTTTACATTTAGTTGGTGTCATGGGCTGAATTTCACTCTCTGAATTCATGGACACCCTGTCACCTAGTTCTACAGAACTGTGATTGTATTTAGAGATATGGGCTAAAAAGTGATTAGGTGAAGTAAGGACATTAGGCCATCAAGAGGGGACCTCATCCCCTGTAAGTAGTGTCCTTATAAGAGCAAAGTGGGACACACAGAACTCCAGTAATGTGCAAGGACACAGACGTGAAGAAATAGATAGCAGGGAACATTTGCATGCCAGAGAGAGAAGCCCCACCTGCCAACACCTTGAGCTTCAACTGCCAACCTTACGAACTATGATTAATTAAATTTCTGTCCCTTAAGCCACCTAGTTGGTTGTGTTGTGTTATGACAGCCTGGTGAAGCCATCTAATTAGTACTGAAGAGCAATATTTAGGCTGGGATATCTGACTTTGCTTTATCTCTCGGAGTCCATAAAGTACGTATCACACTGATTGTTTGAACTTCACCCAGTCCCAGTAAGGAACTGTTGCATTAGCTCTACTGTGAAGAGGAAACAGGTGAACTTATCTGTGCCAACACATGGCTGCCCAGGGGACAGGCAGCCACTGAACCCGAGTGACTTGATTTAAATCCTTTTCCTTTTTCCGTTATTAGTGTACCCTTATTTCTCAGTCTCCTTACCATGCATGTGGCAGATAGACCTGTTTCTTCCCAGTGTAGCTCATTTGCTTGCTCAAGTGAGGGTTACCAAGGTGGCTGTGGGTGACTGCCGAGTGCTCGGCTGAAGAAAACAGCAAATGTGCCACGTCTGAAAAGAGAACATTTTTACTTATCACTCAGCTTTCAGAATCAGATGCCTTTTAATTTTCTGTCACTGTGCAACTGAAAGTGAAGAATGGAGTGTTGATGTGCTTATTGTTTTTTTTTTCTGTTTTTAGGCCATCCCACCTGTCTAGATCAGCTTTTAGGTGTTTATTTATTTCAAAAATATATATTGAGTTCCTGCTATGAGCCCTGAGTTTGAATGTCAGTTTGTGAGGCAGGAGTTAACGTGTTCAGCATGAAGAGATGGGGCTGAATAGAAATATGTTGGTTCCAAGCCAAGGAACCTTTCTATGATGTTGCACTGTGACTTCTCTGCCCTACTGAAAATATACCTTTTCCCACCCTGCATGAAACTCTCAGTGTTCTCCTTCATTCTCAGATTTGTATAGAAAATTTCTTTGAAATACTATAGTAGGCAATCTGATCTCACTAGTTTTATATAATTTTAGTTTATTGTCATGACTATTCAGGATCAAAATTATAACTGCTCAGATTGTAAGCATTTGGGTGAGAAAGTTAACAGAGAGGGAAGGGATGTGAGGTTATCAATTTGATTTAGGATTTCTTCCTTATTATCTTTAAAGTAAAATTTGAATATGTTTGGGCGTATCTTTTTCACCAAACTTTTACACCAAGAAAATGGAGAATGCTCCATTCTCTATGAGGAATAATAAATTTTTAAGATTTTATTGTTCAATAAAAATAAAATTTTAATTGCAGAGATCTTTGTTGTTCTTATGTGACAACACAGAGTCAGCCACCTTAAGTTTCTGGCCATCTGTTTAAAAAGTTGTTTCCAGGGTATGACCAACATTGGAATTGGTCCAGAGCCCATATTTATAAACAGTAACTACAACAACCCATTCTTCCTAACCATGCTCAATCCCTAATACTTTTCCAAACCTCTGTTTTATAAGAGACAAGAGGGAGAGGGAGAGGGAAAGAGAGAGAAAGAGATAGTGAGGAACTTTGAATGACTATCAAATGCTTTTTGCAAACATAGCTTGCAAAGCTGTTTGTTCAGCAGCATGTGATTTGGACAGTGGG
>PVKN010042759.1:0-10346 GCA_004027915.1 Capromys pilorides | reverse complement strand
TTTATTGAAAGTATTTCATTATTTGACCAATCTTACATACCTATATCTATTAATCTAAAAAGATTTGATGATGAAGATATGTAATACAACCATTGTTAAATTTTTGTTCTTGTTTTGAGATTCTGTACTATATGTACTCTTGCTTGTTACTGTTTTTCTATATTTGTTTCTGCTGTTTTTACTCTTTAAAATAAAATTTTAAAAAAAAATCAAAAGACAGATCTAGCTGTGTACAGCTTGTGCTATACCATAGTTGAGAATGAAAAGCACAGAATGAATTTAACGCATGTATTATTATTCTCATAACTGCTGGTAATCATCTTTTTTTTTTATTCCTGGAGGAAAAAGCCTGCTGGGTAACTAATCTACTACTGGGCTAAATCGCCAGACCCGGAGACTGTTTTTCATTTGTTGTTTTCCTGCCTTTCCTCTCTCCCCATGACAGTTCAACTGGATTGTCGACTTGATTGCCCTGGGAGCCCCCCAGGGACTGGGGCAGCGCACTCTTGTGTGAATCTGGATGGGTCGTGGCAGCTTGACTTTGGCAAGCTACACCTGGTCCCTTCCCCCACTCTCTGGCACTGTCTCCTGTTCTGCTACCCTGTTGCCACGAATAAGCATTTTTGCTCTACTAGGCCCTTCCACCATGACATTTCTGCCTTGGAGCTGCCATGGACTGAATCAGCTGAAACTCTAAACCAGGCTAAAGCCCTCTTCCTTGAGGCCAGCAAGATGGCTCAGTGGTCTAAAGTGCCTGCTTAGGCAAGCTGAGGCAACCACAGGGACTGAGGTTTGATCCCCATCACCACATGCTGCACCAGCCCCAACCCCAGGGCAGGCTGAGCCGGCCATAATAAAAAAAAAAAAAAGCCCTCCTCCTTTAACTTGCTGGGTTCCAGGGCAAGGAAGCGGACCGATATACCTCTCCCATTCACTTGTACTGACTATTAATCTCTCTTAAAATTCACAGAAAGCCATTGGTTCGTACTGGGTTCCTCTGTGAGACCCACCAATGTGGAAGCATGTGAAAGCCCTGCATCACCAAGTACAAGGTAAAGCGTCTGACCTTCCAGGAAGTCAGGAAAGAGATGAGAACCAAACTCCTCAAGCCAGCTGTAGCCACCACGGCCAGGAAACACCTTCATCCATAACCTTTATGAGGGAAAGTAGCACTGAAATGATTGATCCGTCCATTTTTTGTTCTCAGCTCCTACTTCCTTCCGCACTTCTCTGCCTAAAAAACCAACTTTGTCCCTCAGTGACTCAGCACACCCACTCTATTTGATGAAACAGAATGCTTCCTGATGTTGAATCACAACCAAAACCAACTGCAGCCAGCACGGGGGTGTGCGCCTAGCTCCGGCTACTCAGGAGGCTGAAGGCCAGCCCCGGCAAATCGCAGAGACCCTGGCCATGATGGTCACGGTGAAGTGCCAACTTGATCGGCTTGGGGACCCCATCATTTTGGTGGAGCACACGTCGGGGTGTACCTGGGGGTGTCGTGGAGGCCTAGCCATGGGGCTTGTTCAAGGTCTTTTGTCCTCTCCACCCTGGTGCTGTTCACCTGCGGTGCTTCGGGCCGGGCCACCGGGAACTGAGCAGACTTGCTCCTCCACGCCCCGCCCCCATAGCATCTGAGCCCTGGAGTCAGCTGCTCATAACTGAAATCATGAACTCGTGGATTGCATCCAAGCCACGGGAAAGCTAATCAATACACTGTGTCAAGATAAAAAACAAAAAGGGCTGGGGATGGACTTCAGAGGTAGGGCAGCACCCAGCACGCGTGGGTCTCCCCACTCAATCCTCAGTGTCGCACACAGGTGCACCAATTACAATCCGTAGAGTTGAGTTATGCAGCTTTGTCTGCTGACAATTCTGAAAATCCAAAGTTTGCTCATTCTAGGCTACAAGTTCTCAGAGAACACAGGACGCTTCTCTATTTCTTTCTTTCTTTCTCTTTCTTTCTTCTTTTTTCCTTGCAGTACTGGGGATTGAACCCAGAGCCTTCACACTCAGCCACATTTTATTTCCTTTTTTCTATTTTTAGAATGAGTCTCTCTAAGTCTCTTAAGTTGCCCAGCCTGGGCTTGAACTCGAGAACCTGAACTCCTGCCTCGGCCTCCCAGACTGCTGGGATGACAGGTGTGCACCACCGGACCTGGCTTTGATCATATATTTTGTGTTAAAGACAACACTTGGCACCGCAGACACACAAGGTAAAGAAGACGTTCTTCCTCTCTGGAGGCAAATGTTGTCATTCCAAGCAAAGAGGCTGAGCCCACTGGGTGACTGTGTCCAGTTTCTTCCTGTGCATGACCAACATCACATCATGACTGGTATTTCTCCAGGGTCTGTAAGAAAAGTTCTATCTTGTGTGTCCTGCCCTGATAAAACAGGTTTCCAACTTAAACGTGACTTCTATTACATTTTAATCGTTATCCTTTAGTTTGTTTGGGGTGAAAAGTAAAGGCATGGACAGTAGTACAATAAGCAAGGGGAAGGGCCAGGCTGGAAACCCAGCGCAGGGTGATATCTTAACAATCCTGGTCATGAGCATTGAGTTTACAAACTACAGCGGGATCATGCTGGCGATAAGTGTCTGCTCCCAGTGAGGGGCCCTCAGGCAGCTGGCAGGGAGCAGAGAGGATTAGGTGCTCAAGTGACAGCCCTGCTTGGTGACCTGGCCTCCTGCCAGGGCTGACCTTTCTGGTGGCTCAGCCATGCAGGGGTACCCCCTCCTCCCAACAGAACCCTGTTAGCTGGCCTGTCTGTGCTAACCACCGCCCTGCTTGTGAGTCTGTGCTAGGTATACATAGCACAGCAGCTCTGCCAGCTTGTGCTAGTGCTAAACTGGCCCTAGCAGAGCCATTCATACCTTGACCTGCATTTTGTTTCTTGGGGGTGAGGGGCTGCTAGAGGCTGGACACACACTCTACCACTGAGCTACCCTCGTTCATGGCACTGAAGTCACCTGGGCAGGGCAGAAGCACAGACACTCATGGAGCCAGCAGGCACTACCCGCCATCACAACAGAAAGACAAAGCTTCGGCAGAGAGATGCAACACAGGGCAAGGGTCTGGACCAGCCAAAGGGAGCTGTCAGTATCTGACCGTTTTTGCCCTGTGTAAGCAGAAATGGCCAGGCATGGTAGTACACAGCTGTAATCCCAGGGAGGCTGAGCCAGGAGGATCACAACTCCACTCGAGCCCAGACTAGGTGACTTAAGTGATTTCATGATACCGCTTTTCAAAATTTGAAAATAAATATTTAAAGGGCTGAGGGGCTGGGGAGATAGCTCAGTAGAATAAGCACTTGTCTGGCAAGCTCAGGGTCCTGAGTTCAATCCCCCGTACCATAAAAAAAATAAAATAAAATAACGGACTGGGGCTGTGACTCAGCACTTAAACTCCACAAGAAAACAAAGTAGAAATTTTATGTGGGACAAGTTTCTATATTCATAACTAACTCTTATATGACACACTCTATGTGCCAGGCAAGGTTCTAAGCTCCCTACACACACACACACACACACACACACACACACACACACACACACACACAGAGGCTTCATCCATATAACAACCTAGGAGGTAATTTCCCCTTTAAACAGAGAGGGCTGAGTGAAGGCCATTTGTAAGGATCGAGGATTCTAGCTCAGGCAAGCAGGCTTCGTACCCCATGCTCTCACCCTCGCCTGTCCTCATTCTGCAGCAAGGGAGTGTGTAAGAAGAGCCCAGATGCCCTGCAAGAGCCTGCAGGAGAACTCAGCCTGAGAGTCAAGTCCACCGGGCCACCTTGTCAAGTCACATAGGGGCTCCTCCCCAGTAGGCAAGGCCGCCGTCTCTAAGGTTTCTCAACCCTTCATGGAAACACCTGATGCATAAGTGCAGCGAGGACAGAGAGGACGGACCAAAACAGCACAAACTTGTTGCCTGACGCAGAGACAAATGCCAGCCTCCCAGAGCTTCTCTGGTCCACGGGCTTGGGCAAGGACTCTTGGCTTTCAGACGTCAGCTGGTGTACGCCTCCCAAAAACTCCACAAGGGAAACATCATGTCTCCACCTGCAAATGAGAAAGAGGGTTCCAAGAGGTGACTGAAGCCTACTTACTGTCCAGGTACAGATTCTCTGTGATAAATATGACCATTATGTATGTCTAAAAGGTACCAACGAAGCCTGATTACAAAAGAAGGAGAAGCCAACTGTCCCCAGACTCTACAAGCGGCAGGATCCAGGTCCTGACCGTCTTCCCACTCCTGCCTCTGCACTCCACAATGCCCAGTGCTTTCCGATCCCAGTAGGGAAATTAACTGGGGAGATCTAATTAAGGCGGCCTGGCTGCTGGCAGAGAGCAGGCCTGGCTCTGGAGGAGCAGAAGGGCCTTGGAAACAGCGGCTGGCCATGGTCACCTGACGTGCCCTTCACCACGAAGCGGTCCAGCTGCTAACAGAAAAGGCCACTTTAGCGGACATTTAGGGCCTGAGCACTCTGGGTCACTGCTGGAGAAATGGAGCTTGTCACTTCCACTCTGGCACCTTTTTCAATATTCCTTATCAGCCGAGAGAGCGGCTGCCATTACATCACGTCACGATGGGCATATTACAATTTCCGAGATTGCATCTTATCTGACATTAGTTACATTTTAGGGTTGTTGCTTCCTGGCACTTTAATTTCATAAGTAAGCTATCTCCTGATCACAGATTATGGCTGCTCCATCCACTCCATTCCCCAGGCCTCATCTCCAAAAGCTAATGTTTTCTTCCCCAGGTTGGGATTTCAGAGAGTGTTCTCTCTGCTAGGTCCACAGCCTCCTCCCCATTAACTATAATAAGAAGTGATAACATTCCTTACCTCAATTATTTTGTTTTCCATTTTTGTGTTTGGCATGAGAGAAACTACAGGCAGAACCCGATGGTGTCTAATTGGTATCTCAATAGCAAAGTGACCTCTTTTACAAGAAACAGGCCATCAAACTCCTAAGGAATTTTTCTTCTTACTGTTATTAGTTGTAAGTATAGGAATTAGATGTCATATGAAGGAACAGCAAGGGAGTAACTCCACGCAGTATTACCATTAATTCTCAAGGCTAACAGGCGTAAACAGAGAATGTGTTTTTACAAAACGTAATAATAGCCCACACTTTCTATTCTATTGTTGATGACCCAAAGAAAAACCCTACGTGCAGCCGCTGAGGCATGGACAGGCCCCCAGACCACTTGCCACTGGACTTGGCTGCCCCTGCAGGGGGCAAGATCCAGTATTTGAGGAAGGAGGAGATGTGGACCCACTGCAGTTCCTCAGAAAATGCATCCTGTGATAGGATGCTTCCCATTGCTGTAGGAAATACCTGAGATAAGTGAACTTATTAAGAAAAAATATATATTTTGGCTCTAGTTTTGGAGGATTTGATCTATATCTATTGGCCCTTTTGCTTTGGGCCTGTGGAAAGGTTGCACATTCTAGACTGATGTGTGTGATAGAGCAAAGTGTCCATCTCATAGCCAGGGAAGAAAAACGAGAGAAAGAAGAGGAGACTGGTGTCCCACAAGCTCCTTCACAGCACTCCTGCTACAGTGACAGAAGAGCGTCCCCTCAGCCCCACCTCTTGAGAGCCCACCATCTCAAGCTGGGTGCAATGGTGCACACCTCTGATCCTAGCACTCTGGGAAGCTGAGACAAGAGGACAAAAAGTTGGAGCCCAGACTCAGCAATTAGTGACTTAGACAGATGCCACCTTAAAATTTAAAAAAAAAAAAAAAAGTTTTTACAAAAGAAGTCTGGGGGTGTAGCTCAGTGCAAAGGCCCTAGGTACAATTCCATTGCCATGGTCAGTCACTCAGTGGGTTCCAGCGTTTCGTGGCAACATCATGCCAGCCTTACTACATGGGTCTTGGTCCCAGGGACACCCAGCCTAATCATAGCAACTCCCTTATAGGACAAGGCAATTGATAAGAGAGAAAGAGCAAAAGGGAACAAAGGATTTGATACTATTAAGAAGATGAACTCTAAGGCGTAACTGCACGACAAGCAGCTGTCTTCGCTGGCCAGGCCTTTCTGCAGAACTACCTTTTCTTCCACCTTGGCTACTGGACCCACGAACTTAGTTCAGTTGTTTGCTCTCCCCTCGTTGTTGGACAAATACCCAACACCCAAAAACAAAGGAAAGGTTTATTTAGTTCACAGTTGATGGAGGTTTCAGCCCATACTCAACTGGCTCCAAGGCAGACAGGCGTGGAGCAGAGGGCAGCTGTTTGCAGTGGTGGCAAAGAGGAGAAAGCAAAAGGAGGAGAAGCAGTAACAATGGCTGCTGAGGGCCGGTGAAATAGCTCAGCAGTCTAAAGCATCTGCTTAGGCAAGCTTAGGGAACCGCAGGGACCACGGTTTGATCCCGGGCACCACATGCTCCGCCAGCTCCATCCCCAGGGCAGGCTGAGCCAGCCAGAATATAAATAAATAAATAAATAAACAAACAAATAAATAAAAAATAAAGTTTAAAAAAAAAAACAATGGCTGCTGAGAGGAAGTCTCTCTCCTCCTTCTATTGCGGTCAGGATTTACAAAGTTTGCCTTAGCAGAAAATATACATTCTATGTAGCAAATATTTATTCTATAGGGTAGTGAGTGGGGATAAAATTATAGTGTTTAAAACTTTGTTTATTGCAGATTTAATGTCTCCAAACTTCACTGGCTGAACTTAGACACCAGAGGGATGTAATGCTAAAACTCATAAACCTTAAAAAGAATAACATGACTGGATTTCTTAAAATAATTTCCCCTATCATACACAATCTAATGAGGCTAGTTATGAGGGGACAGTTGAGGGGACAGCGAGCAGAGAATACTTGGGACACAGATGGCCTTACTGCAGCATGGTCCAGAAACTTGAGGTAATTCCAGGCCACCATGTTCCATGTTATTTGCACACTCAACACACACTCCCAACTCCTGTGTTCACCCCACGGGTGTCAGAGGGACTGAAAGACTGATAGCCTATATTATTTCTCATATCATAAGAAGCCACAGCTTCAGTTCATTGTATGTGATCTGCAGTCCTAAAACCTGATGTTAATCTAGTATGTCAGATACAAAATCAAAATTCTTACTAGGTAAGTTCCATTTCTCAGACTCTTGCAATAGGACTCTGGGTGTGGCAGAGGCCCTACCAAGTGGGATACTGACCAGGCAGCAGGAGGAAGAGGCTGACAAACCACAGCACTTCCTGGTGTCAGGGCAACAGCTTGCTGGGTGTGCACGGGGTGGAAACAGCAGGCGTGGGAGCGATTCTACCCCATGGAATTTCAAGTGCGACTGAGAATCCAAAAGGTCCAGAAAGAAAGAGGGAGCAGCCCAGGGCCAAGCACGTGCCCCACCTGTGAGAGGTTCTGGATTCAGTCCCAGCATCTTGACAAAAATCCAGAGATGCCCCGAGCTCTGCTCCCTCACATCTTTACAGTTTCCTCAGCATCTTACTCCCTGCATTCAATCTCGAGTTACCAGAACTTCTGAGACAGGTCCTGCTTCCCACATCCAACCCAGGCAGCCATGCGTGTTTCCTCTCATGTCCAGATAGCCTAGGATCCTGAGGATGAGGACGGGGTGCTTCAGGTGAGCCCGCCGAAGGGCAAGAGTAAGAGAAGGAAAAGGAGAGAGAGGCTGGCGCCCCACTTCGCTAATGGTGGCATGGCATGGGTGCTTGTGGCAACTGAGGAGTGCGAAGACTCCATGTTAAATAACACTGAAGCACGTAATGAAAGAGTCAGTTCCTCTTCGATTCCCTTTTAATTATTTATGGGGAATGATTGGGTTGGGATTCAATTTCTCTAAAATTCACTGAACTCCTTTCTTTCCAGAGCCTCTTAAAGCCAATGACACCTTTCTGCGACATAAAGACAGTTTTCTTTTCAATGTATCTCTTTTCAGTCATCGTCTTGGTAGGGCAAGTGGTAGAGATTTTGCATTTATGTTAACCAAAAGGACCTTCTTAATTTTATTTATTTATTTATTTATTTATTTATTTATCTATCTATTTATTTATTTAGTGCAGGATCTTGAAACACAGTCCAGACTTGTAGTGATCTTCCTGTCTCAGCCTTCCCAATGCTGGGATTACAGGCATGCACCACCGCCCCCGGTTTTGCATGGCTGGGCCAGCACAGCTCATGCAGCCAGGGATGGAACCTAGGTCCTTGCACTTGCAAGGCAGGTGCTTAGACCACTGAGATATCTCCCCAGCCCCATTAATTTTTATTTTCTATTTTTTTCTTTTTCAAAACCAGGATCAAACTCAGGACCTTGTACTTGCCAGGCGGGCACTTGTGCCCCTGAGCTATATCCCCAGCCCCAACTGCTGATTATATATTTCGGTTTCCATTCATCTATCATTTCATTTTTTTTTTTTTAAAATAATTTAAAAGAAAATCACAGGGGCCGGGGAGATAGCTCCATGGTTCAAGTGCCTGCCTGGCAAGTTCAAGGTCGTGAGTTCAAACCCCAGTCCCATAAAAAATAAATAAATAAACAAGTAAAAGAAAATCACAGAACCAGCACAGTGAAATGAACCTATAATCCCAGCTACTTGAGAAGCTAAAGCAGGAGAATCCCAAATTTGAGGACAGCCTAGGCAATTTAGCAAGACCCTGTCTCAAAATAAAATTTAAAAGATTTGGGAACCAACTCAGTAGCAGAGCACTTGACTAGCATCCCAAGCTATAGGCTCAAGACTCAGTACCACAACTTTTTAAAGTATCACATTTTAAAATCAGAGACATGGTGCCAGGGAGATAGCTCAGGGGCACAAGTGCCTGCCTGGCAAGTGCAAGGTCTTGAGTTTGATCCCCAGTTTCACAAATAAAAAAAATACATACACATACATACATACATACATAAATTAAAATCAGATACATGATAGGACTTTACCTTTAAAATAATTGAACATGTAATTCCAGAAAACAAGCATATTCTTCTATAAAACTTTACTTGCCAGGCATGGTGACACATGTCTACAATCTCAGCATCAGGAGATTGAGGCAAGAGGAGGCCAGCTTGGCTATACAATGAGTTCAAGATCATCCTAGACTGTACAGTGAGACCCTATCTCAAAAACCAAAACCAACAAGTACCTATGAGTGACACAATGAAATTATTTATCTTCTCAAATTGTCTAGCCACATTCTGAATAGTGGGTCTTTTTCATTATATACATTTACTCTACAATTATGAGATGACTGAGAGAAACAAACATTAAATAATAGTAAGCAGTAGTATAGATGGCATAAGGGTACAGGAAAAGCGTGATGATCGTCAGGTTTATAAATCTCTAGTTCAAATCTAACAGCTGGGAGATGGTGGAATTGACGGAGCATGCAAGCTAGGATAAGTAGGAAAGGAAAGTGAACGAAAGCATGTGAACAGACCAGAGAAAGCTAAGCAGGACAAGGAGACCTAAGCGTACTGGAAGAAGGGAAGCAGAGAGATGAAGCATGTGCAGGCCTTGCGGCTAGGGGTGTCCCCAAGAGGTACACCAAGGAGTGACAAGGACTCTCGGGACACAGCAGCTAGCTACAGTTCTGGAGCAGACCACCAGCATGGAAGCCCAGTCACGCACTATCTATCAGTGGAGGAAGCTGATCTGATACTCAATACCTCCGTGTCCCTTCAACAAAGCAATACATTATAACCGCCTCCATAATGTGGATGTGAAAGGCATGAGCCCAAGACACTGCAGTGGTGTTAAATGTGAGTGCTGCCAGGGAAATGTCCCCCAGCTTTAGGCCTACCTACTGTGGAGGCTGAGGCAGATCCCTTAAGCCTGGGCATAGTTTTTGTCTAGAGCCTGCAGAGCCTCCCGCGGTCATGGGTGGGGACTTATAGAGTTTGAGATTAACTCGTGATCCACTGGGATTATGGGTGATCCACTGGGATTATGGGTTTTAGTACTGCTGGGATTATGAGTGTGAGTGCTACACCCATCCGCCCATCCTGGAGTGGATAGCCTGAATGTAATATAAGAGTGACGGAAAGACAGACTTCTATTGCCATTGTTGCGGCTACTCCTCCTTTGGCTTCTCTTGCTAGCCACCGCCATGGAAGGTTGCCCTCTGTCACGTGCCTCTCTGCCCTGGAGCCTCCTGAGTATGGACTGAAACCTCCAGTGAATGTGAGCTAAATAAACCTTTCCTTCCTTCATTTTGGGTGTTGCATATTTGTTCCAGCAATGAGAGAAGAGTAAATGAGATAAGCCTGATGCGAATCTCTAAAGGAAAAGCTCTGGGCTGGGGAGACAGCTCAGCAGAATAAGCACTTGACTGACAAGTGCAGGGGCCTGAGTTTAATCCCCAGTTCCACAA